>VZRZ01008138.1:1679375-1798703 GCA_013398175.1 Climacteris rufus | reverse complement strand
TCCTCCTTCCAGCCCTTCTTGTGGATGGGCGTCACATTGGCCAGCTTCCAGTCAACTGGGACCTTCCCAGTGAGCCAGGACTGATGGTAAATGATGGAGAGCAGCTTCAGGAGTTCATCTGCCACCCTAGGGTGGATCCCATCAGGTCCCATAAATTTGTGGACATCGAAGTGGCTCAGCAGGTCTCTGACAACTTCCACCTGGCTGCTCTCTGACCCCATCCACCAGCCCAGGAGGAGAGTTGTCCAGTGGACAACCTGTCATCCTGTTGAAAACTGAGACAAACAAAGCGTTAAATACTCTGCCTTATCCTCATCTTTGGTCACTAAATTCCCTCCTGCATCTAATAGAGAAGGGGAGTTGTCCTTGCCCTTCCTTTTGCCATTGATGTGTTNTAGAGAGGGGAAGTTGTCCTTGCCCTTCCTTTTGCCATTGACGTGTTTATAAAAATATTTTTAATTGTCTTTCACAGAAGTGGCCAGTTCGAATTCTAACTGGGCTTCTGCCTCTCTAATTTTTTTCCTACATGACCTAGCAACTCCCTTAAACAATTCTTGAAATACCTGACCCTCCTTCCAAAGGGATACATCCTCTTTTTTTTTCCTTAGTTCCTTTAGAAGCTCCTTACCCATCCAGGCCAGTCGTTTTCCTTGTCAGCTCATCTTTCAGTACATAGGGACCATTTGTTCCTGTGCCATCAATATTTTTGTTTTGAGGCATGCCCATCTTTCCTGGACTCCTTTGTTTTTAAGGGCTGCTTCCCAAGGATCTCTCTGAATGAGTCTCTTGAATAAGCCAAAGTTTGCCCTCCAGAAGTTCAGTGTGGAAGTTTCATTGATGCCCCTCCTTGTTTCACCAAACATTGAAAACTCTACAATTTCGTGATCACTCTTCCCCAGCCAGCCTGCAACCATCACATCTCCCACCAGCCCTTCTCTTTTTGTAAACAGCAGGTCCAGCAGAGCCCCATGCCTGGTAGGCTCGCTCACCAGCTGTGACAAAAAGTTGTCCTCCATACACTCGAAGAACCTCCTAGATTGCCTTTTTTCTGCTGTTGAGTTCCCAGCAGATATCAGGCAGATTAAAGTCACCTACAAGGACTAGGGCTGGTGATCTCAAAACACCTTCCAGCTGTTTGTAAAATAAATTATCCATCTCATCATCCTGGTTGGGTGGTCTATAACAGACTCCCCCCAGGGAGTCTTTGTTGTCCTTCCACTTGATTCTTATCCATAAGCACTTGACTCTGTCATCATTAGCCTCAATTTCCATTGCATCAAAAGCTTCCCTAATATAAAGAGCCAACCCTCCACCCTTTCTCCCTCTCCTATCTTGTCTGAAGAGCTTGTAGCCATCCATTGCAGCACTCCAGTCATCCCACCATGTTTCTGTGATCACAGCTATGTCATAGCTTTCTTGCTGCACCATGGCTTCCAGCTCCTCTTGTTTGTTACCCATGCTGCATGCATTAGTGTACATGCACTTCAGCTGGGCAGCTGATTTCACCCTTGACTTTGACTTGCCACCCTTGGGCTTGCTTCTGGAGAACGTATTTGCATCCCCTTCCCTCTTTGAACTCAGTTACAGCTCCTACAGCTCAGCAACTGAAGCACTAAGTCAGATAATTCTGTAGTCTGTCTGCAAACACCATGCTTTCCAGTTTTTCCATCAAAAGATAAATCTCATCTTGAAGTGAAACATGGCAATTTATTAGTAATGCTGGTCCTCTTTACATTACAGCTTACAGCTTTTCCTTATTGTAAGATCTAAAACAGTTGGGAAGAGACTTCAGCAGGCTGCCCAGTACCAGCACAGCATCTTGCCCCTCTTAGGAGACTATTTAGGCTTTCCTGACAGTCCCGTGTAAAACCCTCTGAAGTGAACAAATCTAGATAGAGGTAGTGAGAAATAGAGCCAGAAAGAGGCCAGCCTTCCCAGATGTCCAGTGACAATCTCTAACTACTTCCCCTCTTGCACTAGGAGAGGTTTGGTCCTGTATCTGTGAGGATCAGTGCACTCTTCCAGTTGTTACAGGAATATATAAAAAAGACACTAAGCTATTAGAGAGCATCCAAAGGAGGGCAGTGAGGATGGTGAAGGGACTGGCAGGGAAGCCATAAGAGGAGCTTATGGCTCCACTTTGTTCAGCCTGGAGAAGAGGAGACTGAGGGGAGACCTCACTGCAGTCTACAACTTCCTTGTGAGGGGAAGCAAAAGAGGACGGTACTGATCACTTCACTCTTGTGACCGGTGACAGGACTTGAGTAAACAGCATGAAGCTGAATTAGGGGAGGTTTAGGTTGGCTGTTAGGAAAAAGTGTTTCACCCAGAGGGTGGCTGGGTGTGGGAAGAGGCTCCCCAGGGAAGTGGTCACAGCACCAGCCTGACAGAGTTCAAAAAGTGTTTGGACAATGCTCTTAGGCACAAGGCGTGACTCTTGGGAATGGTGCTGTGCAGGGCTAGGAGTTAGACTTGATGATCCCGATGGGTCCCTTCCAATTCAACATATTCTATGGTTCATTCTACTTAAGAATTTCATGTTGGTACAAAGACAGAACTGTGATGTCTCCTTTTGAAGGATATCTGA
This sequence comes from Climacteris rufus, assembly GCA_013398175.1. NCBI lineage: Eukaryota > Metazoa > Chordata > Aves > Passeriformes > Climacteridae > Climacteris > Climacteris rufus. The sequence goes on along the minus strand of VZRZ01008138.1, from coordinate 1,796,116 downwards.
CGCCAATCAGTTTGCTTCAGCTTTTTCTTTGAGCTATTCTGTTTCTTACTGCTCCTTTTAATAGTGTGTCCCCAAAAATCCTGGTTTGTTTTGGGGTTTTAAAATTATTTTTATTTACACACCCTCTTCATCAAAAGGAGCAAAATAGATTCAAAAGACAAACACGTCAACACTGGGGCCTTGTGGCTCATGCCTGTCTGCGTCTGGTTAAAATAGTAGGCTATCTTCTCCCCTGCTGCCCCAGCTTTCTATTCAGTGGTACTCTGTCCTTTTAGTCTTTGCCTTACAGTACCCAGAAAACCTCTTGCAAGCTGTTTTGAGTATAAGTATGTATTTGGGCATAGTAACCTCTCAGTTTCTGTTCCCTAATGTTCTCTTTGGTAATCCATAGCTCCACAGTCCTTATTAAGACAGAGCTCTGATGGTTGCCTTTATGATGATTTGTCCTCCTTCTATTCTTGCATGCCTGCAAAGACTCATGGACTATCTTGCTCTCATTTTGGACTTTGAAGAGTTCATTCTGAACATTTTTACCAAGCATTATTTGTCTGTAGCACTCTCTAGCCACAGGTGAGTCTGTGTCAAGCAGCCTAAACCAGGTAGATGTTTCATTGATGTGTTTCATCTGCATGCTTTGGTCCAGTTAATCACAAGCCAAATGTGGCTGGACAGAAACTGGGAATGGAAAGGGCCACTTTGCCCACTCATGAAAGACTAGGAAAGAGGGGGATAGAATGGGTTGCAAATTGATGTTCAAAATAATAAAATTAAATAAAATTAAATAAAATTAAATTAAATTAAAATAAAATAAAATAAAATGGAAAATAAACCCCCAAAAAAGACAAGTGATGTAAATTAAAGCAATTACCACCAACAAACTGATGCCCAGCCTGTCCCTGAGCAGCATCCCCCCCACCAGCCTCCCCTCAGGTTTATATGTGGAGCATGACACCACATGGTATGGAATATCTCTTGGGTTTGTTGGGGTCAGCTTTCCCAGCTGTGTCCTCTTTCAAATTCCCATGCAGCCCCAGTCTCCTCACTGGTGGAGTGGTGTAGGGAGCAGAAAAGGCTTTGACACTGTAAACATTGCTCAGCAGTAACAAAAACATCCCTGTTATCAAGACTGCTTCCAGCACAAATTCAAAACATAGCCCTGTAACAACTACTGTGAAGAAATTCAACTCTATCCCAGCCAAATCCCTCGTGGAAAATTAATTTCCCCTCAAATTCACTAATGCTGAAAGGCAGTATGAAACCTGAGGAGGAATGTCTGAGGAAGAGCAAAGTATGATACTCTTGGGCATGGCTGGCTGCCAGCCAAGAGGCTGAGAAAGGGATCAAAGAGCTTGTGGAGGAAATACTGGGACTGATGTGTGAGAGGCAGCATCGACAATTTATTAAACAGAATATAAAAGTTCAGTGTTTGATGGGCAGGAAGAGTGTCTCATGCAATTAAGACCTGACTTTGAGGAGACAAATATGGGAGGAAAGGAAGGGTTAAACATCTGTTTTAAGGAGCAGCAGGCAAGTAGGGAGAAGTTGAACCAAACAGTAAGTCTGGGGCTGGTGTGAGAAGAGAGATGCCATTCAGGGACCATCACACAGTGTGAGAGACACAGTGGCCTGGAAAAAAACACTTAAAAGGTGAAGGGACCACTGCAACTGTGTGGGAGAGTCCCCATCCAGAGGACAGTGGTGGACACACATGGTGTGGTGCCAGACCCATTAAGTCTGATAACTGTGATAATAGTGCTAGAAAGGGCTTGTTCCCCTACACCACATGCCCTCTGCATAGGGCCAGACAGAGAAACAAATGGCACTTCCATTTACTAAGACCACTGTATTAAAAAAAACAAGGCTGCAGATGCAGCCCTGGAGAGAAGAGAGTGAGTCACTGTCACAACAGGCTTCATTCCACAGCAGATAAAAGCTGTGATATGTGATGGATGCTCTAAAAAGGGATTACACTGAGCAGCTGGTTAAACTGAAGGGATGTCCCTGGTTAAAGGCATATGACTGTATGATCTGACCCAAGCAGTAACCTCAGGTGAGACTGAGACCAAGATCAGTCACATTGGTTGAAGATGCCCTGGCAAGTGATGATGCAGACTGATGGATGTGATGGGTCATTAAGGGGTCTTACTCTGAAAAATTGTTCTAGGTCTGGCTAGGACAGAGTTACCTTTCTACAAGCAGTCCGTCTCGTGTTCTGCTTTGGCTCTGTGACTAACAGACAACACACCAACATTTTGATATTGCTAAGCAGCACTTGGACAGAGTCAAGGCTTCTTTTTTCCTGCTCTGCCCCCACCATGAGCAGACTGGGATGGGCAAGAAGCTGGGAGTGGACACAGCCAGGACAACTGATCTGAATTGACCAAAGGGATGTCCCTTTGTACCATATAACCTCATCCCTAGCAAATGTAACGTTGACTGCTCCAGCGTGTCCACCAAATCCATTCTCTACAACAGAGTTAGTCAACCTTCACAGCTGAGTCCTCAGACTTACTGTTAGGTAGTCCCCATGATCTCCTCTGGGGTCCTTGGTGTCAGGTTATGTATTTTAATGGCTTGTAATATTGAAACATTCTGGCTTAGGTCAATAGGTCGTCACTGAGTTCCTTTAAACTCATTGGTAAATACAATCTAACTATAGACACTTGGTGATTTTTGAAAATTTTTTTCCTCTCTATTTCTTGAACAACATTATGCATAGTACTTGAGCCTGAGGCAGATCATGCTGTGTGCAAAGATTTGACACAGGACCCCCCTCACGTTCCTCAGAAATGCCCTAAGTGTCCCTTCTCTATTTTTGCATTATAGACTTCCTGGCAGGATGTTCCACTTCTGATGTTTGATGTTTCTTTTAACTTTGAGAAGTTATTCATCAAATCAATCTGATACTGTTTTGCTAGTTTTTTACTTTTCTGTTTGAACATGACTTCAGGTTTCTGAAAGACACCTTGTGACACTTTTCATAACAGTTTCTCTTCAGCCTTTTCAAATGGAGATTTCAAAAGAGAGGCCCGTTTGCAGAAAGCTTGCCTCTTTCGATAGCCATTACTGAAGCTAGACGTAAACATAACATCTTATTTCCTTTCACTTTGCCACTTGACCGGCATAAAAACGGCATTTTATTTTTATCACTCCACTATCATCACCCATTCCCAGGGTAACTCCCTTTCACAGAAACTGGTTGTAAGGCAGGATGTGGATAAGGTTAAGTATGCCTTGACGGATAAATTTTGTTGAGGAGAACTGTGACTCTATTATTTGTCCAGATCTGGGTTCCCAGTACGAGAGTGACATAGATATACTGTAGTGAGTACAGAGGACTTTCCACAAAGGGTCACTAAGGTGATTAAGGAGCATCTGGAGCATCTGACATGTGAGGAGATTGTGAGGCAGCTGGGATTGTTTCGCCCCAAGAGGGAAAGGTTCAGTGGGGATCATATAAAAGTGAATAAATAGCTGGTTTAAATAAGATGGGTCCAAACTCTTCTCAGTGGTATCCGATGACAGGATAAGAGGCAGTGGGCAGAAATTAAAATAGAGGAAATCTCATTTAAATGTGATTTTTTAATTTTTTTTTTATTTTAAAGGTGATAAAGCACTGGAGCAGGTTGCCCAAAAAGGTTGTAGAGTCTCCATCCTTGAGGATATTAAAGCCTGAGTAGACATGGCACTGAGCAATCTGCTCCAAGTGACCCTGCTTTGAGCAGCAGAGTGGACTGGACACCTCCATAGATCTCTTCCAGACTCAGCTATTCTATATCTCTGTGATTCTGTTCCTTTCCTTATTCATCCTGCCACCCCCACAAAAAAAAAAACGAAAAACCAACCTTACTCCTTGTCCGTGTCACATAATTCCCCCATCCCTCCTGAATTCTCTCCCCAGACTGATGAAGACACACAGAGAAACACATGGTACCTGTGAAAAGAAGCAGGAGGAAAGACACCATCCTTAGTCTGGCTGCAGCAGCTCTCTCCTCCTCCACCACTGCTGTGGTCATTGCCATCAAGCAGGCATCAGCAAGAGGCACAGGCTGGGAGACAGCTGGTAGAGATTAATTAACCCCTTCCTCTTCCTCTTCCTTTCTTCCTGAACATGTTTCTCACAGGAAATGGTGAACCTTGTGTTTGCAACAGGCAACATTCTACATTGAGGGTGCTGTCACCTTTGAAGGAATAGGGAGATGGGGGGAAATACATGTAAAATAGATCCTTCAGACCAAGGTCTGACCAAGGGCATCAACTTTATCTCTACCCTAGGTGCAAATGCTGATGTCTTCAAACCATCTGTCCCTCTGTATGCAGTGGCAGTGAAATATTTCTGTTACAGCATTGCTGACGTCCCATGAAGCCTGGTGTTATTGCTCTCCCTCCCTTGGGAATGCCAGCTGGTGCCTATCTCTGTCACAGGATAAAGGAGTCGGACAAGCAGGCAATGCTCAACTGGAAGTGATGTCCTGGAATGCCTCAACTTGTTGTCACAAGGTGCCAGGGAGCTGACTCCTCAGCCATGCTTGGATGTTAGGGGATGAGATGCCTGGTCTGTAAAGGCTTCACATGAAGAAGGGAAGGTACGCGTTGCTCTGTCTCAGCAGACTCTCAACTTCTACACCTCTGTCCCTGCCACTGGTGAGACTTATTCACTGCATGGCACCACCACTATCAGAGACAAGACTGTCTGTGGCCACGGGGCCACTAACATCTCCCTTCACCTAGTGACATGCCTAAAAACTAACCTTGTCCACAGTGGGAGCTGTTGGATGATTCCTCTTCAGATAAGGTACTCTCTAACCTTTGGAAAGGAGAGAACTCTGTTATATTCCTGCAGGATACTCACAGCAACTAACTATGAAGCATGGCTAGAAGACAGTCACCTCGCTATCTGTGGTAGTGGTATAGTGCTAACTCCATCTTGCCCAAACATTTACTCAAAGGTCCTGGATTTGTTGAATTCATGCCATGTGTCATGTCACATTTCCTTGCAAAGTATTTGGAAATTCAAGTAGCATATATCAACCAGATTACCATAATTTTCACGTCTTTCCAACACTTGACAGAACTCAGAGGCAGGATTTTCTTTTATGGGAGCCAGGTTGGCTAAGCAATTTGTATTTCTCCCAGCATCTATTAATTCTGTTATTTCACAGATATTTCATAGATATTTTCCCTGCCCTTGGCAAGGCAGTTGGAACTAGATGACCTTTGAGGTCCCTTCCAACCCAAACTATTCTATGATTCTATGATTTCTACTAATTCACCTGGAATAAACATCAGGCTTAGAGACTGGCACTTCCCCAGAATTCCATTGCAATCCCGGTCTAGCGTCAAGTTTTCTACCATGAAATCTTTTGATACCAAGAAAAAAATTGAGTAGGAGGTTGCACACTAACACAAGCCATTTGGCTTCTTCATTCATGAGTTTGATGCGAAACCCAGGGCGAGCCACTTCGGTATTTTTAGGATTTAGTCTGTTCATCTGCACCATAACTTCTCCTACAACCGCTGTTTTTTCAGACAGATCCTCAGTGACGTGCGAAAAAAAAGCGTTCCTCGAGTGGAATCTCCTCGCTGTGTCCCCGACGCCGCAGCTGGACAGCGGCCTCCGGCCCGGCCCGGCCCGGCCCCGCCCCGCGCCGCCCCGCCCGTTGCCCTGCCACGGACAGGTTGGGGCCGGAGCATTCGCCGCGCCGCTTTAAAAGGGCGTTTCCCGCGTTTATTTCTCCCTCCTCCAATTAACACTTTATTTATTTGTTTATTTATTTATTTGTTGCTGAGCAGCTGCTCCCCGTTGCGGCAGCGGCGCGGTCTGCAGGGAGCCGCGCCCGCCCGCGGTGGTCCCGTGCGCCCCTCAGCAACATGGCGGGCAGGGAGCCCTTCGCGGCCGTGCTGTCCGCGCTGCGCCGCTGCTACGCCGAGGCCGTCCCGCTGGAGACCTTCGTCCGGCGGCTGGGGGACAGCGGCGCCGGGCACGCCGAGGTGCTGCGGGGCGGCGACGCCCCCGGCTACCGCACGTTCGTGGGGCAGTGCCTCGTGTGCGTCCCCCGCGGCGCCCGCGCCATCCCGCGGCCCTTCACCTTCCAGCAGGTAGGAGGGGGCCCGGGGTTGCGGCGGCGAGAGCCCTCCCGGGGATCCCCGGCGACAGCGCTTCCCGCCCGCCGTGCGTGCGTGGGGCGGCGCGGCGGCCCTTGGCCCCTCGTGGCTGCGGCCGGCCGGGCCTCGCCAGCTGCCCCCAGCCATCCTCGGCTCCCCGGGGCCACCGGGAGGTGGGGGGTGGGTGAGCAAAGCCCAGGTGCCCGCGTGTGGGAGGGCGGATGACACGGAAGGTCTGCGCGCATGGGGCTCCCCCGACTCGCTGCGTGCACATGTGGGGTAGGGATGAGCAAGCCGAACGTGGCCGGGTAGCAGCTGGGAATGGAAAGTGCCACTTTCCCCACGCTTGAGAGATTAGAGAAGAGGCGAGTAGAAGGGGTTGCAGGTCGGTGTTTACGCAGAGGAAAAACTTTTCAGAGTGGGAAGACCGCTTTTCTCTGAGCACTGCGTGAGCAAAATTCTGCTGTGATAGGAAGCAGATGTTGAGAACTTGTTGAGTGGGTTTTAGAGTTGTGTATCTAGTGGTGTAGTTGAACTTCTCTTTAGATAAAAGGAAATGGAGGCCTCAATAAAATCAGCATTAGTTCCCTGGAGGTCAGAGCCTGTGCGAGCACGTATGTACGAACGCGTGCCTGAAAACATGGATCTGCGAACACGGATTCACGGGCAGAGTGTCGTGAAGGCAGTGGAGTCTGAGCTGCTGAGGGAGTCAAGGGGCGTAGTGTAGGGCATTTCCTGGGCATAAAAACCAGGATCAAAAGGGCAGACATTAAAAATACTTCCTTAAAGTCATAGGTTTATATTGCTATATGTGAATATCTTGCAGTACACTTGGAAAATCTTTCTTTTTGGGTACGATGCTTGGGGCTCATCAATACTGCTTTGAAAGCTGATGCTTAGGATTGTGTATCTTTGCATGTCTTTTTATTTAGAGGGTACATTGTGGTTTATGGAAGACTACGTGAAAAAGGCTGATTTTCTTTTTTCTTTGTTTCGTCAGTTGTCAAGTCAGAGTGAAGTCACCACAAGAGTTGTTCAGAGACTGTGTGAAAAAGGAAAGAAGAATGTCCTGGCATATGGATACTCCTTACCAGATGAAAACAGTTCTCAATGCCAAATCATGCCCATTTCAAATATATACAGCTACCTACCCAATACTGCCACAGAAACTCTTCGTATCAGCAGCTTCTGGGAAACACTGTTGAGCAGGATAGGGGATGATGTGATGATGTATATGTTGGAACACTGTGCAGTCTTTATGCTGGTTCCCCCTAGTAATTGCTACCAAGTTTGTGGGCAACCGATTTATGAGGTTATTTCACATAATGTAGACTCATCCCTCATATTTTTTAGACAAAGGTTCTCAAAGCATAAACGTACCAGCTTGCTTAATTATATGCGCAAAAGGCTTATGTTTCATAGAAATTATCTTTTAAAGTCATATGGGTGGAAAAGCAGAGAAAGACGTGAAGGTAATGTCTCCAGAATGGGAAATGAAAGACTTAACAAGATACGAAGCTTAGTGCCCAGTTACCAGTGTGCTGCAAAAGCGGTTTCTAAAGGAGGCAAACAGACCAGAATGGTCACTGAACATCAGGGAAAAGAGAGTAGCTCCAGTTTACATGTTTCAGCTACAGCTCCATCTCTGAAAAGGAAGATTGATAGAGAACAACTTGAAATTCCAGCTAAGAGAGCAAAAGTAGGGGAAACAGTGAGAGAGGAAGAGGCTTGTAATCTTACTCCTGATGTAAACCAAAGTAGTTCGAAGAGATGTGAAACTGGGAATGTAGCATCACATCCTGAAAGTCTCATTAAAACCCCCCATATTTCTGAAAGAAGTAACAGTGCTGTGTCTGGTCCTTCTTTAGTTCGCTCATCTTGTAGCAGGAAGAAGTTTGTGGCAGGTAAAAGCTCTCTTCTGCAGGCAGTTCCAAGTAACAAATCTTTCAACTCCAGCATTGGAATGCAAGCAAAATCCCATAGGAAAAGAGTAGAGGTGCAGATGTATGAATCTCAGCTGGCTTCTGTACAAACCAAACTCATGGAGGGTATTTCTTCAAAATGCAGAAGGCAGGAAAGTCCTCTACCTCATTTGGCAAAGAAGTTACCCAATAGACTGCTGAGTTCTGCAGTATACATTGAGAGGAAGTCTCTTTTGTATTCTCGCAAGAGTTTCCAGGAACGTTTTCCTAAATCATTTTTATTGAATCGCTTGCAGGGCTCTCAGGCAGGTGGAAGACGGCTTATAGAAACTATATTCTTAAGCCAAAATCTGGTGCAGCAAGGGCATAACCAAAGTCTGCCACAACACAAGTGGAGGAAGAAGAGGTTGCCCAAACGCTACTGGCAAATGAGGCACACTTTTCAGAAACTCTTAAAGAACCACAGAAGGTGTCCTTACATGACTCTGCTGAGAAAAAATTGCCCCGTTTGGATATCTGAAAACAGTATGACAAAAATCAAGCAGTCTTGTCAGGCAGCCTTGCCTGGGGAAGTGGAGGTTCACAAGCAAGCAGAAAAGTTTGGCAAGGAGCCTGCTAAGTTTGTGACAAGCAGCAGATATGAATCTGGTCACACTGATGGGCCAGACAACGTAGGTGCTCCTCTTGCAGAATCTGTGTGTGGAGAGTCTGAGAGTGAGGAGCAAAGCCCGGGAGAGGCATGTAATTCACCCCTCAGAGAGCTCCTCAAGCGGCACAGCAGCCACTGGCAGGTGTACATGTTTGTGAGGGAATGCCTGCACAAGGTCATCCCCACTGAGCTGTGGGGTTCAAACCATAACAAGTGCCGGTTCCTAAAAAATGTGAAAGTGTTCATTTCCAGGGGGAAGTTTGCTAAGCTTTCGTTGCAGGAGTTGATGTGGAGGATGAGAGTGAATGACTGCATGTGGCTTCGTCTAGGCAAAGGTACTTCTTACATGAAAGAACTAAGTGGTGGGGCTGTCAGATGATTGGTGTTCCTGTTTAAGGTGGGAAGGGAAGGATATTGAACCTGGAGTTAGAATTGCTGAGTTCATTGGTAATAACCATAGCTGAGCGAGCAAAACTAGCAGTGTTTGTAACTGGTGGTGGAAGGACACTTAAACCTGTCTTCCTTCCTTCCATTTGTGCTTTCTGTGTTTAATAGAATGATGTTTTCATAAAAATGAACTCAACCTGAGCCAAACAAAAACAAACCAAAACTCCTATCTATTCCTACTATCTGAATTGCAGTAATTGTGAAAATCCATTGAAGTATGACCTAAGCACACACGGAATAAATGCCATCTGCCAGTTTGTGACTGTCAGCCTTCAGAAAGAGCTAAAAACAGATCAAGACATGCAGTGGCATGTGTTCTTCTGTTATGAGGGTGATAAAAACCAGTTTTTTTTACTCCCTCACATCATACCTGTGAGAAAGATGTGAGTATGGGACCCATTCAATGCAGGGATTCCTTACCACAGAATCATAGAAAGGTTTGGGTTGGAAGGGACCTTAAAGATCTAGTTCCAGTCTACCTGCCATGGGCAGGGACACCTTCCACTAGACCACTTTGCTCAGAACCCCATTCAGCTCGAACACTTCCGGGGATGGGACACGCACAGCTTCCCTGAGCAACCTGTTCCAGTTACTCCCCACCCTCACAGTAAAGAATTCCTTCCTAACATCTAATCTAAACCTACTTTCTTTCAATTTAAAACCTTTTCACCCTTGTCCTACCAAGGACTACATGCCCTTATAAAAAGGGCTCTCATAATCAATCACCTTTGTAGAGCCCTTCTGTAGGATCCAGAGACCTTTACTGAGCACTGCTTCAGCCTGGGTAGTTGGTGGTACTGAAGTCACCTGGCTGAGTGGTTCCTGGCTAAAAGCTCTCATGAGGGCAACAGCAGTTGTTCCAAATTCTGTACTTATCCATTTCTGTTTAGTTCTCTTCAAATGACAGATTAATCTTGTTTCCCTTGAGTTTGTTCTTCAGACACTATGCTAAGATTTAAATCTAGTCTGAAGCTAGATTCTGTGGTTTATTTCTGTAGAATCTAATGCACATTTTCGTTTTTCTGTGCTTCTGTTCTCCATCTATGCAATGTGGATTGCACTTCCTTAGCTGGTGTGTTTGCAGTGTTTATTCTTACCCGGTATTGTACTTGGATCCTACAGTAATGTGAACTGAAAATGATATTCTTTTGTTAAAAGGTGCAATAGGTTCTGAAATTATTACGGGTTCTTTCTAGTGTAGGAGGCAAATAAAAAGTCTGTTTGAGAAGTGATGTCAAAAATAGGGGAGGTTATGCTTTCATAAGCAACTCAGTTCTAGGAAGTATGTATTGTTTCTTTATTAAGAAACTGGTTCAAAAACACACTTTTCAAACTGCTGAGGAGTTAAATATTTTTAAAAGTTTTATTGCAAAGTAGACATTTGATTCATCGTCATTTGGAACATCTTTAAAAAATGTAATGCCCTCTTATTCTCTCGCCATATTCCAGGAAAAGCAACATGGGCTTGATTTTAATTTTCATTAAAGTACTCCCATGTACTTGACCTTGAAACGCACGTTTAATTGCTTTGCTGAACTGTAGGTATTTTGGTTTCTTTCCTCCAAAAGTAGGAGTAGTGGTTTCTTGTCAATTCCCTGAATTGTAGTCATCATTTATCTCTGTTGTCAAGAACTCAGAAAACAAATAATCTAGTTCCAAAATAGTGACTATCAGCATCCTGATTTATTTTTATTTATATTACAACTGTGTATTGCAACTCTGCAGTTGGAGAGTTTTCTAATAGTGATTGGATTTTTTCACTGGTGTTACCTGGCTTCTGTTGAAGTGAACACTTGCTGGTAGTCTTTTTTTTTCAGTGCAAGTGTTTCTGCCCTGAAGCATGCCAAAACTAAACAGGGTAGAGAATTGGAAAATTATTTTTGTTTTAAAAGTTTTACTGTTAAGCCTCATCTCTGTTGTGTCAAAATTAAGCTCTTTTTAACATATTTGTGCCATAATCATGACTTGTGTTAAGCAGCTAACCTAATATTTCTGTGTAGTTTCTTTAAGAATCCTGTTGCATTTTGCTAAATTCTACTCTTTAAATGCAGTTAGAAAAATTGTTGTTGGAAGTTGGCCAAAATATTGTTTTTGTAGCCCAGGGCTTTATTCCCTGTTCCTCCATATTTGGACATCATTATAGATTGGTGTCACCTTAAATTTGACAGTAGTTAGGAATGCTCTGGGTTTGTAATTGTCCCATCTAAATATGGGAAGTGCTGATGGACAGGTTGATTTGAATTTTTTCTTTTTTTCCTTGACTGCAGCACTAAGTTTTACATAGAATGTCTGAAATAAAGCCTTAAACCTGAAATTAATTTTCATGTAATTGGGAAATCTAAATATCGTTCTTATCCTCAAATCATCCCAGTTTAATTTTGCTAATTTTTACAGTATACCTAAGTATTTTCCATCTTTTGCTTCCTTTTGTTTGTAAAGTTTTATATGGTAGTAGACTTGTTTCTTTTTATTTTATCTCTCCTTTCACAATAATCTTGCCCTTGTGCATTATAGAACTTGCACAGTCAATGTTGGGGGAAGAATGTGAGTCTTTGGGCTACTGCTGGCTTGTATTTGTATCCTGTGTGTCAGTTTGTCACTGCAAATTAGTTCCCCTGTTTGTGCTCTAAGCTTGGGTCAGTTGCATGATTTAATGACGTGAAAATTTGGAGTGGCATCTGTGTAATTGCTTGTACTTGGCCTTTTTTCTTGCAAGTGACCTTAAGCTCAGGTAAGAAAGTCGTGTGAGTTTTTTGTGTGTTCTGCTTCTTTACTCACACAAATAGTTGATAGTTACTATAACTACCTTTGAACTGTTTATTGAAGGTGATCACTTTGTTCCTGCCGATGAACATTGTTTCCGTGAAGAAATTTTGGCCAAATTCCTATACTGGCTGATGGATACCTATGTTGTTGAGTTGCTCAGATCATTTTTCTATATCACCGAGACCATGTTCCAGAAAAACATGCTTTTCTACTACCGAAAGCTTGTTTGGGGCAAGTTACAGAACATCGGAATTAGGTAACACTGGGAAACGAATTAAATGTTAATGGAATACATGGAAATCTTGTGTTTTGTAGTGAAAAGTTATAATTCTGCTATAATTTATTGCCCATTTATCCTCCTTTTATTTGCTTAATTTCCCAACAGAAAATTTAACCTTTGATTGTAGCATGTGGTTTGTAAGTTTAGAAATTATTGTGTGAGAAAACTGATTCAAATTTAGACTTCAGTAGAAATCTTTGCAATAATAAAATCCGTTATAAAGAGGATTTTGTTTTGTGAAGTAAATTTTTTACATCTTTTAACAATGAGTAAAGCGTAGTGATAGAATCCCAAAGCAGCTTTGTGAAAGTTCATTTCAAAAAATACTCTATTTGCTTCAACTGCTTTAATTTAAAAACAATGAAACCAAAACCAAGGATCTGCTGAAATGCTGTAATAGACTGTTCATAAGTGAGTTTAGGGTTTTTTTGGAAAGTTAAGGGATATTTAGAAGCTGCAGCTCCTTTTTTAGTACAGCTGGAATTCTATGCTGGTTTTTTGGTCTTAAAAATGCATGCATGTATTTACGTTAGGGCATTATTTAAGATAAAGTTTTAAACAATTAAGTGAGAAAATAGGAAATACCTGAAGGCAATTTTAATGAACAGTGTTGTGCACCCATCTTCATAGTTCACATCTTTGTCAGGTTTTCGTTATAAATTGCTGGTGTCTGAGAGAGCTCTGGAACTGTGAAAAATGAGCATACTTGATGTCTTGTGTTTTAGTGGCTGTTTTATATGGTTAACCTTTTGCTTTTACAGAGGTCACTTCGTCCACAACGTTATATGTGTGATTTTTCCCCTCCTGCCCCGTCACTCCCTGATTTCAACATTGATATCTCCAGTGCCACTCTTTGCATTTGTATTTGCACTTAATGGGGTCTCAATTTTGTTTGCAGTTGTAGCACAGAATATGCACTTTAAGGAGTAGTAGCAGAGTGTAGTTTTCGGTCCCACACATTCTGTTTGTCTTGTCATCAGACTGACAGCCTTAGTGTTGCAATTAGTGTTTTATGCAATTTTAATGTACTTAAAGACTACTCTTTGGCACAAAGTATGATCAAGTACTGACTTTTACATAGTAGATATGCTGCTGCTTTTAGTGGAGTTTGTGATTAAAAGAAAACAAGTCACTTGGGATTCAGCTTTTTTGTCCCTCTTCCCAGTTTTCCAGAAAAGCCCAATGTGTAAGAACAAGGCTCTTTGAACTCAGAAGACCCTCATCTAGGCTCAACTTGTTTCTTCTGATTTCCTCCCCACATATTTCCTCCCCACATAGGAAGCTGCTTCTCACCTTTGGCACTGAAGGTGCCTAAACTGCAGGTTGCTGGAAGCTGGAGAAACATCCCAAGGAAGTACAGTTGCCTGCTTGCCAAAGGCGTGTTCTAAGAACAGGATGTTTGCTTTTGGCTAGAGGATACATAGTTTATAAGGATTTCTGGTCTGATACCAGCAGCTGCACTTAAGCTTCACTGACAGGGCTTTCAACGCTGCTCTTTGAAGTGTGGTGTGCCACGGATCCAGCTTCCTGCATTCGTACAGGTGGCCAGCTGCCAACTTCATGTGGGAGGAGAGAAATCGGAGTTTACAGATACTGGGATACAGGTGTTTAGGGCTGCCTTGGCCATTTTGAGGCTGTTCAGGCACTGTCTGCTCTTAACCAGGCACGGTTTTCAGGCCGTGGTGGTGAATCAGTGCCAAAGGCTGTTGAGCTGCTTCCATCTTCCCTGGAAGAAGAGTATCTGATGACCTCAGTTGTTGTGTGGTTGTTCTGGTTCTCAGCTGGAGCTGTTCAAGGCAATTGCTCTGAATGTGTTTTTAGCCACTGATTGCTGTTGAGTTCTTCTGCATCCTCCTTTGGAAGAAGAGAATGGATGGAACAGTCTGGACTGAGTTGACCTGGACCTTACTTGTGAGCTTACCCTTGCACTGCATTGTCATTAGGGAGTTAATCCTCATCTTGAAGGACTGTCCTTCTGAGCAGATCATCCTGGCCAGAATCCCAATCAAGGATACATACCATGGTTCTGAGAGGGGCCCTGGATCTGTATGTTAGCCTTGCTCTTTTGGTGGAGATCAGAGTGTGCTGCCATTGTACAGACAACTTTATATTAATTTTTGAAGCTGTACCAAACTTCATTCCACAAATTAAAAGCAGAATTTATTATGAAAAATTCAGTATTTCATGCTAGAGTTCATGCTAGAGCTTCAAGTTACATGGCCTGTAGAATGTCAAATTGTTTTAAAAATAACGAACCCAATGTTGTGGTTACAGCACCTGTTTTCCTAAGGCTCATGCCCTAGCCACACACATTGGCTGCTGAGGATTAATAATGGTGCAGAAATTCTGAATCTTCCCCATCAGGCTGTGGTGAGACGGCAAAAGACGAGAGGACCATCCAGTCAACTTTGTTCGAGTGCTTAGCAGTGTGAGTGCCAGTGAGAGCAGCATGGCTCAGTGGCTGCTAGATTAGCACACATTCAAAATCATTAGCCCTGCTATAAATGCCATGAAACAAGCAATGAATGTTGCTGCAGGCAAAATGACATCCAGATCTACAGCTGGCCAGAGGATGTAGTGAAGATCTGCCAATAACTGGCCTTTGTCTTCACTTTCAAATGAAGTATTTTTTCTGTACAGTGACTGAGGTTCGTTGGGTTTTTTTTCCTGCAGTCTTGAATGTGAGCTGTAAAGGGATGGAGATTTGATCATTAAGTTGTTTCTATTGTACTGGAGTAACTTGTTTTCTCTTGGTTATCTGCCTAATAGTATAGTAGATTATGTTTTCTGTGTTCATGAAAGAATGTAGTTCTATAACTAATAATGATCCCTCACTATGGAAAAGCAACCTTCTTTCTGCTTTACTTTGGGCAGCATTTGTACTAGGAATTTAATTTAAAAGTTTGAATATAAATCCTCAAAACTCTTTTTTCAGTAGTAGCTGAACTCACTGGCCTTGCATGCCACTGTACCTTCTAGGTGTCATGCACTGTGTCCCTCAGTGCTGCATCATGAGCTTGTGTGTGAGTTGTGTTGGCATACAGAAGAGAAGTATTTGTGTGCCTCTCTTACCTGCACCCTTGGCTTCTCAGGTGTCCAGAGCATGTTTACCAGACTTACACCATCCACCTTCTGCTTTTTGTGATACTGTAGCCTCTTTTTTTCTAAATCAGCCTGTTGGACTGTGTGGGATGTGAAAAGTCTTCATGCAGATTTAGATTAATCTCCCTTCTTTTGTGAGGACTTGAATTGCTTCACTTCCCAGGGTAATACCATAACCACTAATCTGTAGGGCATGTTTTGTCTTTCTGAACAATACAAGGAAGTGTGGGAGATTGATCCAGGCCTTTTATGTTGCAGGTAGGGTACTTTAACACTGCATCTTAAGTAAAAGCACGGGCTTTTGCTCCACCCCCTTTTCCTGACTCGTTGTATGAAAAAGCATTGATTTTAACTAAGCTACATTGAACTGTAAATCCTGAGGGGAAATCTGAGAGGAAAGCACAATACCTGTTAAGGTGGACTCGGAAAGCTCAGAACCTGTGACTTGGGAGCCTTTGGTTCTTCATTATTTTCTGCTGTTCACTTCAGCTGACACATGCTGATCACATCAGTCCTGGATACCTAAACCCTATTGTTGTATGTGTATCCTTGCATCTCAGTTAACTATAACTTCTAACAAGTGATAGATTGCCTAAATTCTGGGAGTAGAACAGCCCATTGCAATATGTAAGTCCCTCCCAGGAGCTCTCTTAGAATAGTTTTCAGAAGGTTCTATTCAACTTTGTTAATGTCTTTTGAAATTCTGAAATCATGAGCAATATCCAACTTTCTTTTGCTTGTATAAAATGTATTTGATAGTGTTCATATGTATTCCACTAATCTGTGCTTAAATTTTAATTTGTGTTAGTTGAGGGGTTTTTACTTTAATCAAGCAGAAATGTGTAGTCTCTAACTGTATTACATTGTCATTAAGATACTATGATATTGTTCTGAAATTCAGAATTTCATGTCACTTTCTGTAGAAATTTGTATTATCTTAGGAAAATATTTGGCTTTAGTTATAAGACATTAAATGTTTTAATTTACTGCCTTTCCTGTTGCTTACATTAAGTGTGTATTTGTATTTTAGAAATCATTTTAGCAGAGTACAGCTACAGCCTTTATCTTCAGAGGAGATTGAAGCTGTCTGTCAAAAAAGATTTGTTCCTATGGCATCGAAGCTCCGGTTTATTCCCAAACCCAATGGGTTGAGACCCATAGTAAAACTGAGCGGTGTTGTCAAACCACAAGCACTCAGCAGGGAAAGCAGAGAAAAGAAGGTTTTCATTTTCTTTATTGTTTTATATGTGTTTGATGTAGGTAACAAATAAACAGAGTAAGGATCTTTGTTACATAAAACTAGTTTTAACGTGCTGAACTGGAACATTATAATCAGAATGGCTGAGTGGGTCTCAGCTTCTCCCTTCCCAGTGCTTAATTACTATTAGGCTCCAGTTCTGGAATGTACTTCTGTTTAAGGGAATGAGCCTAACAGATAGGCGTGGCTTGTCAGGTAATCCCATTTTCTTTGGTATGGATGCGTCTGGTCTGGTGGGATTTACCTGAATATAGAATGGTGCCTTTTGATCAGCCACTTGTCTGTGGAGCCAGGGAACAGTGAAGAAAGGGGTGCAGTACAGAAGAGGATCTGGAAGGGCAAGGAAGCTGGAGCAAGCACAGCAGGGAGATAGGAAGGAAGTTGAAAATAACTGCAGTGTGGGAACAGAGACAGAACACTCAGTGCACAGAATAAACTATTTACCAGGACATTTAACCACAAGACATAGTGGCAACCCAGTTATCACTATCTTGACTGCATTAATTGTTTTTCCTTCTGGTGGAGTTTCATTCACATGATTCAGTGTTCCCCTAATGGGTGAGAGGTCAACAGCTTCTTAGCACTTACTGTTCAGTATGTGATCCCAGACCAGAACAGAGCATCAGCTAAAAGCTGTTCTGAAGTGTTATTTCACATAATATTTCATATTATGGTGTTTACAGAGCTAATCAACCTGTATGACTTCAGTGCTGCTCTGGCACTACCTCTCTGTCCCACCGCTGAGAGTTAAATCTTTGCTAAACTACTTGGATAAAGTAGCTCCAGAGGCTCAGCTGCTGGTGCAGGTGGAGTTAGCACAGAGTCTCAGGGCTCATGTTCTCTTTGCTATTCTTGTTGCTGTCATTATCCAGCAGAGAGAATGAATGATATTTAATAAGTGACTTTCAGATCAATGGTGCTTTTTTATTTGCTGTCATTCATCTGTTTGTCTCTGTAACTATTATACCTTGATTCCAGGAGGCAAGTACAGGAACAAAAACATTTTCTTTAGGATTTAATTGTACCAAAAAAAAAAATCTCCCAGACTGTTTGGGCACTTTGAAGTAGTTACTGCAGTGATATTCAGGCTTTCTGAAAGCTTCAGTTGACCAAAATAATATAGCAAATACATAAATATAATCTCAAACTTCATGTAAGTGTGAAATCTTTGTATTGCACGGAAGTTAATGTGTTCCAGCATAATTTAAGGTGATTCTCTTTGGTCTCTTTAGATGAATCATTACAACACTCAACTGAAAAATCTGTTTAGTGTGTTAAATTATGAACGGACTATAAACACCAGTTTTATAGGCTCTTCAGTGTTTGGGAAAGATGATATATACAAGACATGGAAGCAGTTTGTTTCAAAAGTTCTTGAGTCTGGTGGTGAAATTCCTCATTTCTACTGTGTAAAGGTATGTATTTTAATTCCATGTTCAAACTAGCTTTCAAAACCAGCTTGTTCAGATACTTTTATAGCTGTAGTAGCTGTGATCTGACTGCATATTTGTTTCTTTCTCAAAATAAAATCTAGTGCATACTTAGCAGACTCTGGTTAGTTTTTCAATGTGGGGTTTGGTTGTTTTTTGTGGACGAGTGTCCCTGCAGTAGGTCTTCCTTTAGTTGGATGTTTTTCTGTCCATCTTCCTGCCATGTAGGAGTTCATGCTTCTATATGTGCACTGGATTTTTAGCAGTTACATTTAGTTGGGCATAAAAGTGGGAGAAAGATACAAGCTCAGATAGGCTTTTGAGCCATTTGAAGATGGCTTCCCAAATGAAAACCAGAAAAACCTTGCTGTGTACATTTGAATAAAAATTCATTGTCTTTAAAAAAAATCAGTCTCTTCTAACTCAGTATCATTAATTTCTGTTGAAAATGAACACCTGACTTTTGGTTGGTGTCTTTCCAATAAGCTTCTTCTTCCACTTTGAAAAAAATCAGTGCTTGTTGTACCCCCCTATTTGAAGGAGTTTGTTGTTCACAGTTTTGTTTTTCGGTTATGTCTAGCAGGCAACATTTTGTGTTTGAGCTCAGGCAACATTTTGTGTTTGAGCCCAGTTATTAGCTTTGAATTGGGGCAATGTATACAGAGGTATGTAAATTACACAGATTCATGTATGTTATAGGGGGGCTTATCTCTCCTGTTTCGTATGTCAGTTCTCATCCTGTTCTGAAATTACTTTTGTAATTTCGTCTCGTTTTCTTTCAAGCTAAAGGACCATGTCATTGACATAATTTGTGCCATAATAATCCTAAAATTGTTGCTTCTACAGAAAGTTTTCAATTTTTATTATGACAAGTAAAAGCAGAGGTAGGTTTAAACTATGAGGTTAGGAAAGGTAAAGTATGTTGGTTTGCAGCTTTCCGAAAGTCTAAGATGTCATCTTCATGAACATATGGTGAAGGAAGTTTCTTAAAATATTTAAACATATAAAAATATCAGCAATTAACTTAAATGATTGAGGATTCCATGTTAGATTTAAGGCTGCATATGGTATAATCTTCTGTTAATAACAAGAATTATGCTAAAACTAGTGGTTTGGATATCCCTTCTAAGGGAGTACTTGATGAATGGGGAAAGGTTTTTCAGATAAGCAGGGGTTTTTATTTTGTCACAAATTTGGACTGAACGATTCAATAATTTCACGCCCATGTGATTTATCCTTCAGCCATGCTTAGATACCACAGCAATACTTTTCTTATACTGCCACAATGTTTACAGTGATACTGCTGAGTACACAGTGAAAGATATTTCTTCTCTTTCAGGCTGATGTGTCCAGGGCTTATGATAGCATTCCTCACAACAAGCTTGTGGAAGTGATTGCACGGGTCCTAAAGCCTGAGAAGAGAACTGTGTACTGCATACGGCGCTATGCTGTCATTATGATCACCCCGAGTGGAAAAGCCAAGAGACTCTATAGGAGACATGTATGACTTCCTGATTTCTTCTCTTTGCTGTTGTAAAGATATTTTGGCCCAAGGAAAATTTTTGTTTATAACTTTTTTGGTCACAATTTGAATTAGTAAGTACTTAATAAACCCTTTTTTAAATACTGTTAGATATTTTCCAGAGGTAAAAAAGCTTCTTTTTAGTCCATACCATTTAAAGTTTTTGCTCACTTTTAGTAAGAATAAAGATAAATGTGTTGTGGAAATAGAGATTTGTGAGGGAGTCATTTCATTTTAATAATGACAGAATTGTTGGATTAAAAAAACACAATAAGGCTGGTCCTTTGACCTCCACTGAATAAAAAAAGTCAGTTACTGAATTTTTTACTGCTTTTGTCATTTATTTCTTTACAATTTATACAAATACACAGGTTTCTACTTTTAAGGATTTTATGCCAGACATGAAGCAGTTTGTGTCCCAGCTTCAGGAGAATGCCTCATTGCAAAATGCAATAGTAGTTGAACAGGTAAATATTGTGAGACTTCTTTTCAACTAAAAATAAAGTTACAGAAGAATTAGGGGACGACTGGGATTTTTACTTGGATGTACATATGTGGTGGCATTACCTTTCTTGTAGTTAACCAGCGCCTTGTGTAGAAAGACTTCTGTCATCTCTTTGATGTTTGTAACAGGCTTTCAGTGTCCAGTGGGAGGAATGCACCAGGCAAGAAATCTGACAAAAAGTCCTTTTAGACTTTCCCAGATTTTCTCATTATTGTCTCAACTTTTATTTTAACCAGTGTTTTCTTTTTTCTTTCCGAATTTCATTGTTTCTTGCAACAGTTCTCAAGTGAGAAATTAACTATGTAGTAAAGGAGGGGTTCAACACTTTTGCTATCTCCAAAACATACAGACGTAAGAATGAGCAAAATGTATTATAAGCCAAGTAGGTAAGGATGTGAAATCTTGAATAGCAAACTGCATAGAATAGATTTGTTTTTTTAATTAAGATCTTATTTTATCCTTTAATTTTTAAAAAAAGCTAATTTTAAGAATTACCTGCCAAGGTTAATGAGAATGAACTCTTCTTTAGGGGAGTTAAATGCAGCACAAAACAAGATCAACTATTACAATTTCTGTTTAAAGAGATTGCTTACTCTCAGTTAGTTAAAGTATGGTTAAAAATTACATGTGTTTTAAATTTACCCCAACTGATGTTTTGTTGCTAGAAGCAAGCATCCTTCTGTTTTAATTCTTGTGATGCAAGTGTTTGTTTTGAAGACTTCCTTCTGTGCAAGGAGTGTGACAAAGGCATAGAAGTAGGTGATATGCTTAGTCAGTCTCTTAATGCATTTCATTGCTTGGAATCATGGTGTTCCATTAACAACCTACAAGATTTCCTGAACATCAGATGACCAGACAGGTGTTTTCTCCCAGGCTAATAATTTCTCTTTAAGTTTTTCTTTTCTAAACCTGCCAGTGGAAAATGACATGGTTGACATAAGGTGATTTTAACATACAAGTAAAACCATCTTGTGTATCTGCAAATGGGAGTGGAATATGTTGTGTGGCCGGTGTACAATTCCAGGATCCTACAAAAATAAGTCTAATGAGTACCTGGATGAAAATGGAAACTAGCTGGATCTCTGATGTATAAGTACATTTTCTAGACTGATTTAGATAACTATGATAGATATTGCATGAACAGCAGCATTCTATTTAAATATTCTATGTTTGAAAGCAATTTGTGTCATTATTTTAAAAGATCAAAGTATTTTGAGAAAAGTATCATGTCAGGCTGGGTGTCTGTACCACAGGTACATCACATTCTCCTTTCAATGCAAGTAATCATGAGCTTGCATGGCTCTGTCAAAAGTTGGGTGCATTTGTCTGCTGTCTAATCTATGCAAGTAGTAAGTAATTTTATTTTAATTTGAATTGTCATTTTAAGGGTATTTAAATTGTTGTAAATGTTTTTTTTATTACACAGTTTTAAACAAAAAGTTCCATTAATACTGGGTGGACAGTCATGTGTGGAAGTGCTGGTAATATCTGGCAAAGTGTGTGCTTGGCAGCAGAACGGGCAAGTGAGTGTGTCTAGAGCTGGGGAATCATAAAGACCATGACAGGTCCAGAAATTGTCCTACAGGACAGAAAGTGGCCAAAAGAGTGAGGTCTCATATATTGTAATATTCCAATATATTATGCCAGCAGTTTAAAAAGTGAGTTTAGATGTTAGATTTGATTTCTCCTAACTCAAAACAAAGAAAAAGAACATCCAACAAAAAATTAACTTGTTGGATGCGAGCAGCTTTTTAGTATGTATATTCAGAACTTGGCTTTAGGGTTTATTTTTTCATTTACTCAGGGGTTTGACCTGCTACAGTCTAACTTTTTTAAGATTTCTGTCTATCTTCAAAGTTTGTGTATTTTTTGTTTCAAATTTTGTTTTGTTTTGTCCCATTTCTAGAGCTTAACTTTTAATGAGACAAGTTCCAGCCTGTTTAATTTTTTTCTTCAAATGATACATAACAGCATCCTGGAGATTGGGAACAGGTAAAAAAAAGTTCAGTTTTTTTTTGTATAGCATGCTTGGTTTGTTTTCTATGAAGGAGGATACTTTTAATTGACTCGAGGGACTTCTGTTATCTGATTTTTAAAAGATCTTTGTTTCATGTTAATTTGAAATTTGTTTATCAGTTTAAGCTCCAAAAAAGCATGAAGAGTTTGGAATCAAATTTATGTTGAATAAAATTTCTTTCCTACCTGGATGATGTTAACTATACACAATGCATTATTCCATAGATGTGTAACCTTCATTTAAAACTGCAAGTGTAATTCAAAAGGAAAATACTGTAAAATGGTGGGATCCATAGTAGTGAATGAAATCAAGGTAACTTCCAAGCAATCATGCATCAGTCATTTCCCTGGAGTGCAAAATTAAACCTTTTCTGTGTGGTTTTACTATTAGGCAAATTGCAATTAAAATAAAATTCAATAACAGTAGGAATTAAAATCATTGGCAACTCCAAAATTAAGAATCAGATATTCCAGAAGGTAGTAATGCAGATTTCTTTTTGTATTGGTGGAGATACTGATCTGGTATATTTATATTTTGCCTCTAGGTGGCAAATGTGTACCATGTCTAAAAAAGGAAGTGTTTACATGATCTTTATTTTTAAATTCAGAGTGATGTATATTAGAATGAACAGCTTCTTGCTCTTGAAAAAACACTGTTATTTTAGAATACTTATTTTAGAATACTTATCCTTCACAGGGTTGAGGGAGAGTGAGAAAAGCTTTCAGGGAGTGAAATAGAAGACCATTTTCTAGCCTTGATGCTTACACTCCCTTTGGCACAATCATGAGAACGCTGTTGTGGCATGACTTTAATAATGAGTAACCAACATCAGTATGTTGCATAGAATTTTAATGGTTTCAAAGAAAGCACATGCTGACAAAAACCAGCTTCACATATTTAAATTCCATCACAGGGTGACTGAAGAAATACTGTTTGTCCTGGAATGAACTTACCCTTTTTAAGCAGCTTGTTCTTTTTTCTTGAAAAAAACCCCATAAGATTAGTAAACAAATAGACTCTTTTCTTAAAACAAATCCATCTCAATTAGTCAACATTCACTTGATGCTTTGAGAAAAGTGCTGATTATTGAACTGGGGACCTATAAGGAGACTTAATAACATTTGATACATTTATCAGAAGTCTGTAAGATTGTAAGATAGTAAAAGTACTGCAAGGAAAATTTGTAGATGACTCAATACATAGGTATCATCAGTGCTTAAAAGTAGCATGTGGCTGTGATGTCCAGTTGCATAATGTCATTCCCTTCAGCTTCACCAAGCCGTTCATGTAGTAGTGGTGAAATGGACATGATAATACCTCACTGCTTCAAAGAGGTGTTGTGAAAATAATTCCCCTGGGTTTTGTGGGCCATACCCATTTGGCTACTGACAGCATAGAAAATTCTCCAAGTTATTGGAGAACTTTTGCCTTCAGTAGCTTATCTGGGTTGGATACACTATTATTACTGTGTGGACTTAGGGGCTTTGTACAAGCAGCAAGGTAGGAATGTTAATGAACTTTCCCCAGCTATGCCTGTGTGGATTTTTTTAAAGCTAAGGGAAGCAAATCAAGATTTACTTTTTTGAAAAATGACAACTGACGACTTCAGTGAACTTCTCAAGCAGAGTGGGAGGGAGGTTGAGTATAATTACAAATAATAAAGGTTAGCATTTCACAGGATGTAGTGTTTTTCCTAACTAGAATTAATATAATTTCATACTTGAGGAGTTAAATGAGGAAATAAATGTAATTTACAGTATAACTAGGATGTATAAAACCAAATCATGTGCTCTGTTAGACTAAGCCATGAGAAATTTCTCGAAGATTAAACTGATATTTATTTGTGGGAGAAAAACCCAAACAGAACACCAAAAGGAGCAAGCAAACACTAAAAAGCCATGAAAATATTTTCCTCATCCAGATCATGCTTTGCAAGTAAACAAAGAATAAACACCTCAACAATATTAAAAATTAAATAAACTATGGTTTGAAAGATCTGCCCAGTGCACTTTGTTTTGTGTACAAGAACATGTCTCTTGAAGCTGTCACAGTAAGATGTAACATAAAGAATTAAAAAACTTAAATGAAGGATGTCTCTGCATCAGAAGGAGGCCTTGTGGTTTGAGATCAGTTATAAAATTTCTTTTATTTAATGACAGTTATCTCCTGGAGTTTGTTAATACAAAAGGAATATGTGTATTAGTGGAGGTTTTTTTCACTGTTGAACTTAAAACTACTGGATCTCTATGTAGATTCTTAGAGGAAAGAACAAACAAATTTAAGTAAGGCTAGCTGTCAAACGTAGTATATTTCTTACTGCAACTTGTGTTATACTTTGAAATGGATAAAATATTTAACATCTATTGCTGTCTTGTTGCATGTTTTGATTTTTTGTTTTCTTTTATTCTTTGCTAGGTACTACTTGCAGTGCTGTGGAATTCCACAGGGCTCCATATTGTCAACCTTACTTTGCAGCTTATTCTATGGAGACATGGAAAACAAATTGCTCTGTGGAATACAGCAGGATGGGTAGGGATGCTTTGTTCTGTGCTCTGTTAAAGTAATGCATAATACATAGTATATGTGTGAGTCATTTTGTCTGATGTTTAATTTTGAATTTGAACAGTTTCCAACTTCATTAGGAGTGTGGTGCACGCAAACATCTCTGCAGCTTCAGTGAAACTGTGGTTGTTTTTTGGGGGAATTTCCCTGTTCGTCCTAAGATCAGGAAGAAAAGTTCTGAGAAGCTTTCCTATATCTTTGGTAGGAGATTTATCTTACAAAGAGCACGGTATTCAGGGATGCTGTAAAGAGTCTGAGAAGCTGCTCTTGTACTTCTGAGAAGTTTATGGTTCTGCTTTGCTCATTCCCACATCATCTGTTGTTCTTTCATCTCAAACAAGACTAGATGTTTGTTATAGACTTTCTGATACTCCAGACTTCTGCCTGAGGGCTTTCCAGTCCACTGTCAGTAAATCTTAACATTTTATCAAGGTCACAGTTTATTGCTGATTTTGTATGAGGGATGTTAGTTCTTGTTTGAAGACCTGTGTGACTTTTGGTAAATCTTCTCAGTCTTTGTGCCCTGCATGTGCTTGTTCCTTGGGAGCTTGACAGAAAGCCTGCCTGATAAAAGCTTGACCTCTTTACTAGCTGCAAAAGTTTTGGGGGTTCCTTTTAACTTCATATAAATGGATCCCAAACTGAATCCTGGGCTAGCTATCCTGAATTTAGTCAGGAGCTGGACCCTGAAAGTTGTCTGTGTTGACATTTCTCTTCATTGCTGTGAATTCTATCCAAAGAAAGGGAAAAGAATTATGTAGGAATACTCCAGCTAAGCGCCTGTGTCTGGTGTCTCTTCTTGGGAGGCTTGCTGGGTCTCAGAATGTTAAACATTTCCTTACACAACTGGTAGAGTTGTTCTTCTAGGCTTGAGAGTGCTGTGATGATGTGAGTCTGAACAGCTGTCTGTTGCTTTCAAAGGGTGTTGTTGATGAAACTGAACGTGTTAAACTGATTCAGAAGAATGCACTCTTTAATGTAGCAGCTGTCTTTATGTAGAGCAGGTTTTAGAATGTTGTTTAGGTGTCTTTTGAATGATCTTGATAATTTCATTTGACCTTTAAGTCAAAAGGATAATGTGGCTGTTGACTTGGCTAGGCAAAGGTGCAGCTGATCTGATCATAGTGATGGCAGTACTCTTGCTTTGAAGAGGAGCCTGTACAAGATCATCTCCAGAGCTACTTCTCTGTGATTTGCTAGGCAGAATTTGCTAGAAAAATGTGGGCATGCTTGGGGTCTGAATTCTGCTGGAAAAAAAATTCCAGTCTTTACAGTGGTAGCAGGTAGTCTGTTTTACATTCAAGCTATAGCTTCATAAATAAGTTATTGTGTGGTAAATGAAGGTAAAGCATTAGAGTCCATTAAGAATCTACTTGTGGACCTGGTCTGGCACCTCTTGTCTCGTAGATTAAGACACTGCAAATTCTCCCTTATTTTATTTAATTTTTTAAGTGTATATTTAGGAAAGAAGCAGAAATGAGAATTTCTTGATGAGTCTCAATTTTGAGTTCATTTCAGCCTCTACCATCTTGTGAATTAAAATAGGCACATTGTTGCTCTGACATGCATGAAAAAAATTTGAAAGGATTACATATTAAAAAATCTAACATTGGTTTTTTCTTGATTACAGAGTCCTAATACGTCTCATTGATGACTTTTTGCTGCTTACACCACATTTAATGAAGGCAAGAACCTTTCTAAGGTATGCTGTTAGAGACATAGTCTTCAAAGTAGTAAGCATTAATTAATTTTACGTAATGTTTTTTCATCTTTATGTGTATAGGTGTATTTGTTTTATGAGTTAACAGTCAAGGGCTGTTTTGGAGTCCTTGGGAAGAATCCTAAAGCTACATTCATGATAGCCAGTTAACAGTCTGTTGCAATTCAGATGATGGGGGTTTCATGCTTCAGTTTAAATTAGGGATCTACCTATTAACCTTGATGGAGCTTCAAGCAAAAATTAGTATTGCAGACTAACCAAAGCAGCTCACAGTTGTCTATTAAGACCATTTCCCCCTCATATTATTAAGATGTCTTATTTACATTCTTAGAGTGTTTTTATTGGGCACTTGTGCTGCTACTTTCTCTTCCCTGGGAAAGAATGCAACTTTTGTCTGATCCAATATTACTAAGAATTTTCTGGTCATCAACACTGACATGAGTATCTGAAGATACCGATGACATGTTAGTATGCCGTTCACACAGAAGTTTCAAACCAGTAATTCTTTGTAGTGCTTCAGAACTACCTTTTTTAAAAAAAACTGAATTTCAGAAGAGGTTCCTGGTTACCATGGGTAGGAGTATGCAGTCAGTCCAAGGAGAGTTCTGCTGATGCCAAAGCCAAATTCAAAGATCCAAATTACAGGTCTTGAAGAAAAACTTAGCATCTGCAGTGCAGTCAGTTGCATCGTGCTTTTCAATAGTCATAAAGATGCAGCTCTGTTGTGAGCATGAAAGGTTATGGAGCAATTAATTAAGCACAGTTTGAAGTATAAATTATATGAAATATTGGATAGTGTGCTTTGAAGACTTCATTTGTTCTCATTTTCATATCAGAACAGAAAGAAGTTTCTAGGGATCTGTCGATTTACAGTTCTGGGAACAATAAATCGAACTAACAGGCTGGCAGTGCCTCAAGCTATTAATCTCTATAACATCTTTTCAGCACAATGTCACTTGAGTAACAGTGCAGATACTGTCCTACTTGCCCTTTGAAGTTATCTGCATCTTTGTTCTATATCAACTTCTGCACCAGCTGTGTTCATTTTCTGTAGAGAAGTAGCCTTTTCCATGAGAGATTTCCAGAGCTGCTTACAGACCCTAAGACCTCTCTGCTACAAATGGAGTAGTTGCAGTTTTTCCTAATGTAGTAGTTGAACTGGGGGACTCAATAAATTGATTCTGAGGAGACAGCGTAAAGACCATGACTTCCCAAGAAGAAGACTCTACCTCTTCTCGCTGTTGGAAAGGATGAAGTCTACACATAAATATATTGCAAAGACAAACTGCTGCTTGTCCATGACACTGCTGATTCAATATGTAGTAGGTAATCAGCAGGCATTCTGGCAATGAAAACATTCTTAGTGAAAACTTTCCCCTCAAAGTTCAGAACTTTTCATCAGATGAATGAGGTTCCTTTTATATAGGTTCTCCTAGGTTTTGTTAACTTTCAAAAACAATAACTTGTCATCTATGAGTGTGGTTTATGCAGCTTGTCTCAAGTGTTGCGTGGCTGATGTGCTTAATTTGCATTGATCTGTAAAATTTTTCCTCCGTTATCCTCAGGTTTATTTATTATATCTATTTACCTCTACTGTCTTCACTTTTGTTTATTTCTAGCTGTGTTCCTTAACCTAAACAGTTGGCTGTGGTTCCCTTTATTCTTTGGTTTCTGCCCTTTTGTTCAAGATCTTGCAGCATGGTGCCAGTTTTTGTTTGCTTTGCTGGGGGGGTGCTTAGCCTAACTGTTTATGTCTGTTTTAGGACTCTAGCAACAGGTGTTCCTGAGTACGGCTTATTAATAAACCCAAATAAGACAGTGGTGAATTTTCCTGTTGATGATATCCCAGGATGTTCCAAATTTAAACAGCTGCCAGATTGTCGTTTGATCCCATGGTGTGGTTTGTTATTAGATATAAAAACACTTGAGGTTTACTGCGATTACTCCAGGTAAATAGAGTTGTGTACTCCAGTGTCAGCTTTCCAGTATCTTGTACATAGTGGGAGAAGCACAAGGGTGTCTTGTGAATGGCGTAGTTGAATTAAGTGCAGAATAGTTTGGCATTAATTTATCCATTAATTATAAACTAGAGGGACTAGCAATCCTGTCAACATTAGAGGTGTTCCCTCTGGTACACTTCACATGGGAAAGAAGGTGTAGGGAAGAGAACTTCTCTGTAAACTAGCAACCTTGACTATTTACAGAAGACAGTCTGAAGTGGCATAGACCTCAGGGCAGGATAATGTATCCTACTGAAAAGCTCTGTAGACCCTTTATGTGGACTACTAGAGGTGGTGGTGTGTGATAACTAGAGATGGCAGTAGATACTTGCTAAGGATCAAAAGGAAAGAACTGTTTAAACTCAAGGATAATATTGCTGCATTATTGACCATTTCTAGTATAAACAGCCTTTGCATGCATTTAAGTGGGAAATTAGGAGGACATTTTCCACCAACAGAGTGGTAAAGTTCTTCAGTAGTCTTCCTAAATAGAAAAGCCTGGTCAGTTTAGGAAAGAATTTATATGACATGGTTTTCCATAGCAAATGACTAAAATCAACAGCCAAAGAGATTTATTCAGTAGCTGAGTTCTTGAAAAAAACAGTTTATGTTGATAAGGGCATCAGTGCTGCTGGTCTGGGTAACACTAATCAGAATCATAAAATCATAGAATCAGTTCTGTTGGAAAAGAACTTTAAGATCAAGTCTGACCTTTAATCCAGCACTGCCAAGTTCACCACAGTGTTTGCTACAAGACGTGGCTTTTGATAAGCTTGACTTAAGTAGCTGGAACACCAGGGTCGTTCCAGTAACTTAGGTGGCTTTGTGCCTAAGTTCCTGCATTGCATGGATCATAGATAACCTGATTGTCATGGGAGTATTAAATAATGCTCTGGCTAGACCACGTGTTTTAGAAATACATTTAATTTGTGTTTAAGGTTATTGATTTGGCTTTCTTTAGCAGGGTGAATTACTCAGCCATGAGGTATTGAAGCCATCCCTTGGCTAATACCCTTAATGCCACAGGGCTCTGTCTTTCAACATTGAAGTTAGTTGTGGTCATCCTTTAGCTACTGGCTCATTGATTAGCAGGAAATCTCTGTAACATAGGAAGTTAAATGAGGCTTACTTTACAGAATTTAATTTAGTCTGTTAATCCATGGAGTTCGTTTAACTACTTTTCTTTTTCTCTTTTCTAGTTATACCTGTACTTCTATCAGATCAAGTCTTTCCTTCAATTCAAGTAGAACAGCTGGGAGAAACATGAAATGCAAACTGAGTGCAGTCCTCAAACTGAAATGTCATAGTTTATTTCTTGATTTACAGGTGGGAATATGAAAATGGATGTTTGGCAATATTGTGATTAGTGATGAAGAGCATTAAAACTGCTCATTTTGAGTTTGAGAGGAAATCCACATAATTTGGAAATGTTACATTACCTAAAATGTAGGGTCTTTCAGAGGTGATCCTTCACAACATTGTTAACTTAATAGCATAAAAGAAATCCTTGAAGATTGGCATAAAATGTTTTTTGTCTAGATCTCCAGCAAATCCAATTATGACACTAAAATATCCTTAAAGCTCTGTTTCTGTTCTCTTCTAGATCAACAGCCTTAGGACAGTTCTCATTAACATCTACAAGATATTTTTACTCCAGGCTTACAGGTAGGTCACTGTCTTCTGTAGTAACTGTCAATATTTCATTACTCTTTCTTGACACATGGAGGAGCTATGATTTAGATGAAAATGTGCCATGTGAGCGTGCAGTGTATATATATGTATAAATATGAATAATGTGTGCAGTAGTAAATGTCTGTTATTCTTGTTTGAACACTGTTCTTAAGTAATTCTGTTAGGTTTAGGATGCAGGGTTATATTGATGTATGTGTTTAAGCAATACTTCACTTAATGGATTCTCAGTGTCTCTTGGTTTTGACAGCTGACCTCAAGAAAATCAGTCTGTTTTGCTTCAGTAGTATGACAAGAAGCCTTATTAACCATTTTATATTTAGACCAGTTAAGTATTAACCAGTTCATATTTAGAACTTTGTATCTGTTAAAATCATATAGAACTTTGACCAGTATAACTTTATGTAAAGTGAGGTTTCATTCTGCCAAGTTAATTGTGGTTTCTTACTGCTGATGTTTTAATTACTCCTTAGCTAGTAATATCTTGGCATTTGTGGGCTGTTCTTGATCTGTAGAGGAAGTGAATGTTTTAAACAAAGACAAAGGAAAGAAGTCAAAACTGATAAGCAAGTTGGGAGAAAATACTAAACTCTGTGCATTGAAAACTTTGAGTGATTGACAACAGCAAGTAATTGTTCTTATTGTTTTCACACAGAAAATGTGTAAGAGGTTCTTCACTCTGTAGAAATCAGATGGGGCTCTTTTGCTATGCTCATACTTGTTAGGAAGGGACATTTTAGTTTTGTTCTTAAATTCAGTTTGGTCTATATTCAAGCTGTATTCATTGTCTAAGAAGTGTAATTGTGTTTGTCTAGTACAGCACTGATGTGTCCAGCCCTGAAACTTTCATGTTGTGGGTGACTTAAGATTTTTCTCTGATAGATATGATTGCTTAGTTACTTCTGTTTTGATTTTGTGGTCACAGTGTAACGGTGGCTTTTTTATGTTATTTTAAAAACTGTCCACTGTAATAACTGCATGTCAAGTTAATTCAGTCAAAGACCTGCAATGCAACATAGGTTTATCCTTTAACTATTGAAAATGTCAGGTTTTTTAAGTGATTGTGATATGCTGGGTTAATTTAATAAGCAACTATATACATTGTTGAATAATTAAAAATCAACATTGTCATTTGCTGTATTCAGTATAAACAGGATTAGAATGCCAGTGTGAAGGAAAAAAAAAAGTTAGAAGAAGTTAGTCTTAAAATATTTCTGAACAGGTCTAGCATATCATAAGAATTATTTCTATTGAGTTGGCTTCCAAATATACAAAGGAGTGAGTATCCCAGTCTGTCAGGGAATTTGTTGTGGTGCTTTTCTTTGTTTTTTCTTTCTCTCACACTCTTTCATGTGGGTCATGTGGGTGTTCTCTGGTGTCATGTCTGTGATGTGGAATTGGTGGCAATGTGTAGTTTAATTTTCCCAGCATAAGACAGTTGCTGTCCTCTGAGGAAAAGTTTGTTACCAGGGCTGATGGCTTCAAGATTTTCTTTCACCATAAAATTTAGAAACAAATGTCTCATGTCTTACGCTCTAGGAACATGTATATATAGAAGGTGTCATGAGGTAACAGTGTAGGTATAGATAAAGACTGTTGGGTGCTTTTGAATGTTGTATGATTCCTAAGGTAGGTAGTCATAGTTTCACTTGGGATTACAAATGACTTTTGATTAAATAGCTTGTTTTTGTGAACAGGTTCCATGCTTGTGTTCTCCAACTTCCGTTCAACCAGCAAGTTAGAAAAAATCCTCATTTCTTCCTAAGGAT
This sequence comes from Climacteris rufus, assembly GCA_013398175.1. Taxonomy (NCBI): domain Eukaryota; kingdom Metazoa; phylum Chordata; class Aves; order Passeriformes; family Climacteridae; genus Climacteris; species Climacteris rufus. Next base: position 1,764,373 of record VZRZ01008138.1, on the reverse strand, counting down.
CATCTCTCAGACTGTGATGTGCTGCTGTGCTATACTGAAAACAATAAATGCAGGTATAGGATGTTAATCGCAATTAAGTAGTGGTTTTGGGTTTGATTGGGTTTTTTAGACAAAGAAAACATCTTGAATGTGCAGTCTGAAAGTGTAATTATGGGATAAAAATCAGGAATGAATATTAGGGAGTGCATGATAAGAATCACAGTACATTTTTTTTCTTAAACTCAGTTTTATGAAGATTGCATTTCAGGCATTGGCTTTTAGTTTTCTGCTGATGTACAGGACTACACAGGTTTTTAGTAAAAAATCCTGGGGGTGATCTTATAGAAAGAGAGGAGAGATCAGATATACTTCTTAATGCTCTTCATTTCAATGACATTATTTTCCTGTTCTGTCTCTAGGGATTGCTGAAGGTAACAAAGGTCTATCTGGTGTATTCCCTATTCAGGCAGCAGAATGGCTCTGCTACCATGCCTTCACTGTCAAACTGTCAAATCACAAAGTTATTTACAAATGCCTGCTTAAACCCCTAAAAGTCTGTAAGTATTCAGCTATTTTTCCAATTTTATCTATGGTTAATTGCGATAAAACCTAGAAACTAATGGATTTTGAAAGTTTTCTCATGCTAAAATGTTTGTCTCAGATGTACATTAACAATATTTGATTTTATTTAAATTGCTAAATATAAGTAGGCAGATTAAAATGGTATGGTTTTCAGCACTGCATGTTCTAGAGCCTCGTTCTCATGGGACAGTTCTTGGTGCTTGGCACTCAGTAAGTTTGTACAGTTCAGAAGGCATAAGAAGATTGGGTTAGTCATATAAGTATTCTCAGCAGGTTTAACTCAATGAAATATAAATGCTCAAGCTTCTATTTTTAAAAATGTAGATTAACTGGAAACTAAATAAGCACCTCCCACTATTTAAACTCTTACCAAAGAACGTGTCACCAGGGTCGCTTGGAAGCAGAAGCACTGGCTGCACTGCATGTGCTGTATTCTTACTGAGTTGTGTTGTGGGCATGTCTCTGACACTTCTGTTTGGTGTCCCTGGCCTCTGGGGAGCTCTCTCCTTCACCAGTTGTGCAATGTGTCTGCAGGCCAGCCACAGAAATAATAGAATTTTCAGCTTTAAGATGATAAAAGTGAACAGCAGGGTGTTTTCCTGAAGCAGTCAGTACTGTTGATGGATTTAGCTGCAGTGCAGGCCAAACTCTGGATGCTGACTCTGTAATTTGCGCTCTGAATGAGTCATTGCTTGGGCAGTTTTGTTATACAATACTAAATTCTTTGGTCTCATTCCAGCGTAACACCTATGTGATTTGAAATGGATCATAAGCTTCCTTTGATACCTACACTGAGGTCCAGTGACCCAAACAGAAAGCAATTCTTCTTTTGGAAGGAAGCATTTCCTTTCTATACCAGAGCCTCACAGCAATACCTGAGCGCACAGTCTGATTTTTGGTGGTGCAGTGTGAATGTATCAAGACAACACTTAAACTTTTACAAGAAACAAACCAATGGTTGGGATTTTACCATGTTCTTGAGAGCTATGGACTTTCTGCATGGAGCAGAATTCCAACAGAGAACCCCAGAAAAGCTCCTTCTCTGAGTTACTCACTGATACCAAAACCAGAGGCCCCATATCTGCTCACTGCTTCTGAGAAGTACCAGGGCAGGGCTGCTTGAAGGGGACAGGGACTGAAGAACTGAGCACAGAAGGCTGTAGTCACACCCAGTAGCACAGTGGCTTCTCTGGGAGCTGCCTCATTTCTCTAAGATTCATGTAGGCACATTTGAGTTTTCATCTCTAATGAGGAAGGTTTTGCACTTGGAATCTTTGACTGGCAGACCACAATCCAAACCAAAATGCCCCCATCCTTCTCTGTGCATGCTGTGCTGTTTAATCTGACAATACCTTCAGGGTGGAGGCACAGCCCCAGGCAGCTCTATTGCTCAGCAGAATCTCATCTTCACGGCTGTGTGCATCAGCCAAAAAAGTGGTCTCTGCTGTCCACAAAACTATACCACCATATACGCCAGGGAAAATGGGCTGGGAAGTAGAGGTGGAGTTTTCTTGTTTGAATAGTGATTGTCACTAGGTTCCTTCAGCTGTATCCATAGAGCTGCTTGCCTAACTGCAATACGGACATGAAACTTGCATGTGGTCCTAACTCTGTGCACAGCTACTTACCCAAGAAGAGAAAGCTGACCTGAGAAATGGAATAGTCTTTCTTCCTAAAGTCCTGGGACAGTCTGTTAACATTGTACTTGGTGTGTATTGTGGAGGTGGAGCAGGAAAAGTCGAAAGGTCCGTAGAAAATTCGTGGTGACATTCTCTTGAAAAGAGTAATTTTCAGCTGTTCTTTCATAAATCTTGCCTTCTCTGAAGCAGAATCTTTTCACGTTCATAGCGTCAAGATAACCCGCTCTTTTTATCTACAGGGCCCAGTTTTCTTTTGAAAATATCTGAGATTTCAAGTACACTGCTGAAAGATCAAGGCTTCAGAAATCTTTGCTTAACAACTGCCTGAACAATTAGCAGGCTGTGCTTGTTTTAAGCCTAAACTTGTTTTAATCTTAAACTTTTAAGATGGAAACTTTCACTGTGATTGGTTGACAGATCACTGGGGCTCAAGTAACTCAAATGCCATCTCTGAGAGATCACCATTTGCTTATAGCCCCCTGAAATCTTACCTGTACTTCCAATAGCCCTCTTCCACCTGGGCAGCAAGGATTGATAGAATACTTGGTGGAGCAGTACAAAGACATCTTGTGGTGACAAGTCATATGTATATCTTTGGTGTGAATGCACATAATTATCTCTGTATCTCCAAGGTCTCTGATCAGAGGTGAAGGCTATTTTTTAGTCCCTAAACACACTAAAATCTGTGTAAAGAGACATTGATAGATAGTTTTCTATGCAGTCTTACAAGATAGTTTTGTTTACCCTGCACCAGACTTAATTCTGGGCAATATTATTGTAATCAGAACATCATCTTGTAGAGAAGGTTGCTACAGAGCTAAACATTATGTAGAGATATTAGAGCTAATTCTGAGCAATGTATTTTAAGTTTTGTCTTGCTTCTAGAAATCAGGTAGCATGTGTGGACGTCAGAGTAGCCATGACGGAGAAGTCACTGACTCTCAGGTGGGATTCTGTATAGGTAGCTCAGTATCTCTATATGGTACAGTAATCTGTAGCACAGAAACAAACAAGGCTGGTAAAAGCCCCTGTGTTGACTTAACAGCTACATTTTTTTTGTTGTCATTTTGGAGTTTGTATTGGCTATACAAAACCTATTACCTCTGAACGATCAAGTTGTTGACAGGAATTGAGATAAATGTGGTTTTTTTTCTTGTGTGCCTGTACATGCCTTTCCCTTATACTCCACAGGAATTGATATCAGGCTCATAGGTTTTGGGGAGGAGGTTCTTCCCACTACTCCCAAACCTATTAAAGATCAACATCAGGGGCTTGTCAGTATGAGTTGTCATTATTTTTCAGAGTTAAGTATAAAACAGAGTTACTGTTTAACATCCCTCCTATTATTACCAGCGGGGAAAGGAGCAAGAGTCTCTCCTTATAATGATAAGATATAACCACATTATCTGTCTCCTTTCCAAATACAGGGCAAATGTTTATTGAGCACTTCTTGTTTTCTGCACCATTGACAATTTTGCCAACTCTGTTTAGTGATGGACTTAAACTGTTGCTAGGATTTTACATGTTCTTCCTAATCTTCAAAAAGTCCTTTTTACTGTCTCTAATTCTGTTGATGGGACATTCAGTCTTTCAAAGTAACTGTGGTTTAACAGGCGGCCTTTCTTGGTGGGTAAAATTGTTGAACAAATGGTCTTATACTTTTCAAAAAAAGTTTAATAAAGTTTACTAAAGCGTTACTAAAGTGTTAATAAAATCCAAACAAAAATGTTACAAGGACAGAAAGTATGAGTAATTTGCTCCTTTATTTTCTTTGTTAATATTTTTACATTAAAATTTTGAACTTTTTATTTGTTAGCCTGATCTAAGGGTGGAAGAATAGTAGCATATTTTATTATAGCTTGTTTTTCTCCCCATATTCCAGGTCTTTCAGCTTTTTAATTGGATTTGGCTAGTATTGATTTCATTACTTCATTAACGTTTTCCCTAAACCAGACTTCATAGTTCCTTGCAATTGTAATGAATTGTTTCTGATATTTCGGTAGGTAAGATGCGGCTAATCAGGAAGATCCCAGAGGATATTGCGGCACTACTGGAGGCAGTGACAGACCCGTCTCTTTGTCAGGATTTCAAAGCTATCCTGGACTAACTGATTGAAATTTATTTCATAATTTTTCCAGATTTGAAAATAAATGCTGTGTTCTTAGGTAATTTTCTCTAGTTTATTTTGGTAGAATGAACCAAAAGCACTCAGAAGTTTTCTGTGTTTGTTTCTCAGGTACCATATAAGGACATAAAAAGAGCAGACAATTTTGTTAATAGGATCTTGTTTTGGTTTGTTGGTGGGGTTTTTTTGTAAATTCACAGGCTATTTGAAGTAATTTACTTGGTTTTGTTCCCATGGTTCCCATCTTCTTGAGGAAGGAATCATTAAACTATGTTCTGTACAAAATTATCTATTTCTTGTTTCAGTAAATTGTTTTGAAGGGCTGTTTTTTTACTTCTCTGTGTTGCAGACTATTTTATAATAAATTGCCTGGTTAATTGCAATAACATATACTCGTTTCTGAGGCCTTTATTTTATAGTAATCTTTAATGTGCTGGGTTATGTAATGAAAAACAGTTACCTGCACGGGGCAAATGCATTTCATGGCAAGATGCACAGGCTGGAAATTTGATACATTGCAAATCACAACTATTATATGCCAAAATTCCACTGTCCAAGCTGGTTATGTTTAGTGTGTGTTGAATACTTTGTGATATTTTTAATACAGTGTTATACAGAATGATGCTGGTGCTTTATACCTACAAAACAAAAGTTCTTGATTAAATAATATGCCAGATACATTGCTGTTCTATTTGCGTGTCTTTGGCTCTATGAAAAGAAAATTTTTTAAAGGACATATAGTGATAGAAAAAGGGAGAATGGCTTTAAACTGAAAGAGAGTAGGTTTACATTTCATCTAAGGAAGAAATTCTGTACTGTGAGAGTGTTGAGACACTGGAAGAGGTTGCCCAGGGAAGTCATGGTTGCATCATCCCTGACAAACCCCCACCACACAGGGACTGGTAACACAGCTCCTAGAAGTTGATTTGCAGTAGTGCAGTCTATCCATTAACATCATAACTCTGTTCAAAACATACAGTTAGTCATACAGGTTTGGTTTCTTCTTTCTGTGAAGTGGCACTGTTAAAATATAAATGAAAAAAAAATTAAAAAGAACAACCCAGTTGTTCCGCAGCCAGCAGCTCTAGCATTTAAACACCCCTGTGCCCCACAATGGTCTGCAGTGATACTGGTTTGAGGGAGCACTATCACAGACAGCATTGCATTAGAGACTCCAGGCAGTGCAGGAAGCTTTATTTTGTCGGATCATGTGTCTGGAAGAGAAAGCAAGATGCTCCAATATGACAAACAGAGGGACTGTAATGTCATTGATGGCTTGATTAGCACATTTTTCTTTATGACAATCTAAACTGCTTATGTGATCTCAGCTGAAGGTGTAATTTTATGAAAATTAATACAGTGTAATACTTGAAATTCTCAGAGCTGATGTTTGCCTTTCCTCATAATTACTGGCTGAGTTGTCAGTTTTAAACAGTAGCTGCTGTGTCTGAAGGCTGTTTGTAAACAGATGCAAATACAATGCAGAAATCAAAAGAGAAGACTATTTCATTTAAAATATTCCTCTCGAAACAACAAGCGAAAGTAAAGCTTAAACTGGTATGTGTTTTAGCAGAGAATTTAGTAGAGAATTTGGAGTTTTGAAGAAGAGATGGCAGTCTGTATGGGAAACTTGAACTTGCTGCTGTGGCTGAATAATTGAAAAAAAATACTGTGAACATACGTGTAAGGAATAGATGGCAAGGGTGTCCAGTTGTTGCTCTAAAAATACATGTTTGTAATATTGGGAAGGTAGAAATATTCCATAAAGCTACATCTGCACAGAACTGTTCTAAAATAAATAGTGTGATACATTATGGTGGTAAAATATATTTTACTTAATTGGTAGCAAGGCAGTGCGTTAAACAGCAACTGCTGACAGGAAATGTTTGGGTGGATTGAATAACTTGAATCTAGAAATATTAAATTAATTAGGAGCATTCTGAATCTGTAATGTGGATTTTTCAACAGTCATTGGACAGCTGAGAAAATTGCAAAAAGTTTGAGAGTTGTGATGAAGGTTAAGGTCTCAGTATTTAAGGGAAAGCAAGGAGAGAGATTTGAGAGCTGAGCCACTGAAGGTAACTCACTCGCAACCTGCATTGCAAGTGTTGCAAACCACTCTGCGAGTTGAGCTTGCTGAAGGATTTATACGTGGAGGAAAAGGAATAAGGCTGAATGTTGGTTTTTAGTGTGTCTACAGTGCTGTAAGGAAGGAGTTTGACAGAACCCCCTCTAGAGGAAATCATAGTACCTGGATGCATCCATCGAACACATCCTTCTCTGTAGTCCTGCGTCCTTTTGGAAGGGAATTATGGACTGGGAATATCAAGTTGAGGTAGGTATGAAATTTTGCAATGTAGGTAACTATCTGTGTTCCAGAAGGAATATGCTTTTCTCTCTGCATGTGTTTTCTGTTTATTGTATTATGATAATTTGGCTGTGTCCTTATTTATAGTGCTGTTGGAATCCTCCTTCTCAGGAGGCTTTCTCCTTTAATAGGTAGTTGAACTCCTCCTCATAGCGCTGTGGATTCTGCTGAAGGCTGAACATCACCATCCCTGTGTTTGTGTCCTTTACTGATTTACCCCCAAAGGACCCAGGCTGTTCTTGCAGCCTAGACAATTCTAGAAAAGGCTTGTCTGTCAGAACAGTATGAGTTCCCTGCAGAGTGTTAGAGCAAAGAAGATTTGATGGGTTATGGAGGTAAAAGACTGGGAAGGTAGTGAGCAGGAGAAAGCACTTAGTATGTAAGTGCTACATCAACACTTCCAGTTACATGATTGCATTCTTAAGCAGTACAGTCATGCTATTCAGGAGAAAAATGTACCTATAAGATGCTGTGCTTCACAGAAATAAAAGGGGAAGATTGTAGCACTGATTTTACTGGAGTAAGGCTACAGTTTTGACACAGGAATTTTGGTAGAGGTCACATCAGAAGTGCACTGACAACAAAAAAGCCATGTTTATTCAAGAGTTGCTGAACACGTTTTCTACATGCCTACTTTACTTAAACAGTAACTTAATCTTGTATTTCCCTGCCACCATTTGTAGTTACTGGAGCTGAAAATTGTCCTTCCCCAGAGTCCTGTCCTGGGCTGAACTGCATGTCTGGTGATCCGTAAAGTTTCCCTTCTGGTGAATGGAAGGGGCAGCTCAAAAGTCAGGTCTGAATGCCATGAAGTGACTCAAGATGGGTTTATAGACTTGGAAGTCTTTTATATGTAGTTTAATTATTTTCTCAGCTTGTGTTTGTATTAATTGGATGCGGTTTTGTTTAAGAATAGAACTTCAACCAAATACTTCAACTTGCTGCATATAGTTGCAAATACGACATTAATGAACATCTAGCTGTCTGTAGTCAGAAACATGAATATAAAGTGTATGCTATAGTTAGTTAAAATTTCTTATTTATGTATTTAAAACTTTTTAACCCTTTCTTTTCCTCAACTCTCTTAATTACTCAGCCTGAAGGCTTTGTCATACCCTATCCTCATGTACTTTCTCTATATATTTTCAGAGGCTGCTGATTCCTCAAGTATTTTTATGAAAGGAGTCCTCATATTCCATCATTGCAGAGTGGCCAGGATCTGCAGCCAAGTACAGGAAATCCTGTTTTTCAGTAAAGATTCATTTCATGGTCATGTCTTGTAAGGTTGCACCTCACTAAAAGGCTGCCATACATCTGCATTTTTATTATGCTGTTCAGTTATTGTATTCAGTATGAAAAATTAAGGGGAAAAAAATGGGGACCTATTTTTCCCTGTGGTATTTTCCACTATAAGGAATTCTGGAATCTGCTAAGGTAAGAGATTTGTAGAGAATTAATTGCTCAGATTTACTTAATATACATTCTTTAGCTGCTGATGATTTATTTTTGCTCCTTGCAATGCTTGAGAATATGAAATAATCACAAAATGACTGCTGTTTAAGTGTGTATATGGATTTACAAAAATTAGACGGTAGTGGAAAAGAGGATTCCTTACTCTTCCAGAGCTTCCATTCTACATCTCTCGGAGGAGGGGGGCAGGGCAGTGAATGAAGCTGTAGCTTCTTGTGTTCCAATTTCTGTTGCTGATCCTTAGGAACAGATTGGTTTTTTAGAAGTCAAGGAAGAAGGAAGGTAACAGCAATCATGAACAGGCTTTCTAAAGTCTTGCTGGAGAGATACATGAAGCTGGTAATGCATGAAAAGGGGGAAAGCAATGGGGCTGATATTTGGTCAGCGTGTAGGATTCAGGACAGGATGCAGGGGGGACAATTGTGAAATTGTTTGAAATTAAAGGAAACATAGCAGCACTGTGTATAGAGTGTAGTGATTGCTGTGAGTGTATGAACTGTGCGTACCAGGTTGGTTGGATGATACCATATGACAGCAAATCGTGTCTAACAAAGTCTGTCTTATTTTTACTTACAGACAGATACAATGGATATTTATTCTTTGGGATGAGAAAAGTTGCTGTTAGCCCCCTGACATGAAAACACTTCTGGTGGTACAAAGCTTGGGCCCTTGTTCCTGTGCTTTTGTTTGACCAGCTGGAAGAGCGCTACCAGAGGTACGCACACGCAGGGAAGGGCAGCCAACAGCACACAGATGGCCTGTACCCAAGGTGGATAAACTTTCTCCTCTTTCATGGGGAAGCCTTCCTGTAGAGATGAAAAAGCAAGCAAAATAAATCATTGGTAGATACACTTACATTTTACTATGGTTTCTGTTTGCATTTTCTTATACTGTTTTAATAAGGATAGTGAAAGTTGTACTCTCCGTTTCAGTAGCATTCAGTGGCTCTGTCCTCTGGAAACCCTTCTTGTGGGTCTAAAGACAGCTGTAAATATTTTACAGTATCAAAGATTTATAGCTGGAACTGTGACACATTCCTAGGGACACAGGAATTGCTCAAAGTGTTACCAACCTTCACCCTCTCTTGGTTAAACTCTGTTTATTCTTGTTGATCATCAAAGCTTACCTGGTTTCAGCAATTACTGGGTGTGTTCTTTGTCAAATGGGGAAGATTTATATCGGAGATTTTGAGGGAATGATGATAAAGCAATTTCTGCAAGGTTGTGAGTTTTATTTGGGATGATAGATACTTAATGTCATTTGGAGGAGTCACTGCTGCGGTGTCATCCTTGTAGAGTTTAAGACCAGAATTGATGTTCAAACCCCTACCCAGGCTGTATTTGAGAGGGGTTGAAGAAACTGCAGTTGGTGTGAGACAGTGACATCCAGATCAAATGTTCTCAGCGTCAACATGTCTTTGTTGCTAAAGTAACAAACACTGTTCTCAGATTGCTACCTCCCTCCCTGTCTGCCTGTCAAACTCTCACTGAGACATGTCTTCATCCCTAACTTCTGTTATGCAGCTCTAAAGCTCTGCTCATGCATTTGTTCTACCTCTGAAACCCCTGTAGGTGTGGAATATCTGTGAGATATTTAAATCCAACACTTCTGAGCATTACACACATCCATAAGAAATATGGAGCATGGAGTGTGCGAGACACCTCAAGAAGAGGCACATTTTAGTAAGTGTCACCTCTTTGTGTACTGGAGCCTTCCAGTTCTGAGCACTACTTCACTTCAGGCTACATTCCATGGGTAAGCAGGAGATAGCAATGATTTTAAAGGATCTGGTAAAGGAGAGAAGTAGGTAATTCTTGCTTTTGATAGAAGTTCTGAAAAATTTTGGGAACATACATATTTAGGGTTCCAGGCTGTGTAGCTTGACGGCTTCTGCATCTGAAGAGTAACAAAGGCCATGAAGACAATTAGCAGGAGCAGAGGGCTAATAAACCTCCATGTGATCTGCCAGTAGAGATTGAGTTTTCGTCCAGTCATCCATTTCACATCTTTACTGAACCTTGTAAAAGAAGGTATGATGATGTTTATGATGGGTTTATGATGATGTCAGATCTAGAATGTTAACAGTTTTCTTTTTTTATTGTTTTGTGTAAGTTGGAAACACAGGGTACAGCACCCTAAATCTTTTCTATTCCATACTATTCTTTAATAACTTCCTATTCACTTGAGTAAATAATATCAATCAAGTAGGTCTTTATTGATCCATACCAGAGATGAACGACCAATTTACATTGTCAGTTTAATTACCTGAGCACCTAGTCTAAGGTGTCTAATCACAAATAAATGATGATAATATTGCAGCAGTTCGGTAAACTATTCAGATATTTAAAATAAAAAGACAAAATTGCCAAGGGAACAAATAAAGCTTGTTAGGAAGAAGTCTCAGTTAACCAGCACCAAATCAAATTGGTTCAGGGACAAAATTACTGCAGCCTGATCTGCATTTATCTTACGAGAAAAACATTCCATCTCATTCCAACTTACCTTTTAATTTTATAGATGTACACAACTCCAATTACTTCAAAGAAAGCAATGAACAGAAGAGGCACTGAATCTGCATATCTGTCAAAAATGTCAATCCAGTAACTCCCTGAACCCAGCGTAAAACACAGAGCAATGAGGAAGCTAATTATACATATTATACCTGAAGGAAAAAAAGATATCTTTGTTACTGGAGCACTGAACTTGGTAGGTATATTTTTGTTCTAAATAGTTTCTGTTCTTGTTCTAATAATTTTTATTCTCTCTCCCTCTATGGAGTTACAACAAGCTGCTTCTTCCTTAGGGAAGCTAATACTACTTCCCAAGCTCAGTTTTCCACAATGTGTTGGCCAAGAGGCACCACTGTTGCAGGGGGAACACATTAACGTGACTCAGAGCATCCTTCAGTTGTTAATACTTCCATCAGACTGTGTGGGCTGAGCTATGCTATGGCCTAGTGTTAATTTTTGACTGATGTAATGAGTTTTGAGTGCCCTCATATCCATGCAGCCTTAGGCTCAAAGCACAGGCAGCCAGCACCTTGGAAGTGTAAGGACTCTCTGGATTTCTGCCCCCCATTTCCTCAAAGAGCCCAGAGTACAAATGTGTATGTCCCTTATGTTCCAGCATGTATGGTTTGGGTTTCAGCATGTTTCTGTACAGCCAGTTCCCCTTTAGCCAAGATTAAGATTTGGAGTAATTGAGAGAAAAAGTGGGGAGGAGAGAAGAAAGGTGTTGCTGGACACAGACATGGGCTACAAATCAATTTGTATGTCTTCCTAATGTGTTGCTAATTGCCTCTGACTCTGAGATGGCCTTTGGTTCAATTCTGTAAAATGTTGGCTCCAGAATTTTTTTTTTTTTTTTTAGTTTAAAAAGTTCAAATTGGAAAATCAATTTCAAAACATAAAAGGGCACAGTGCAGAAATATTAATCCATTGCTTCCAACTGACAGCAATTTTTCTAGACCAGCTTTTCTGGACTGGTGTCACAGTAGGATCTCTCAGACTCTCATTAAGTCCCATTCTTAAGTAGCAGATTGGATTCAGTAACCATCTCTGGTTGAAAAGATTCCAGTTTTGGTGCCTGAACAGGATCACACAGACTCAATCCTCATTTTCCAAGTGGTAGTTTTCTATGCTGGTGTGTTCACAGTAAAGGTGAAACAATCTGTAGCAGCATAAACCTGGGTGAAATAGGGGTGAATGACCTCTCTTACAGTTGTGGCCGTGTTGTGAGTTCACGTGCAGGCAGAGCAGCTGACGTCAGTGGGTGCCTTAAAGCCATTTGCTAAAGGCTTAAGGGAAAACAAGCTTTTCCTGATGTCTGCAACAGCTCAGAGTGAATTTGATTCCAGGAATAGCAATTTAACAAGCTTTCTCAGACTGAAACAGCTTAATTTGCAAACTAGGAAAAAATCTGGCAAGAGCAATATAATACTGTCACCTGACAGCTTCTGCCATAGCTGCTACCTCATCTCTGTGCTCATCTTCTGCAAACACAATCCACTGCCTTTACTTACACTGTGAGATTCAGCTAAATTAACACTGCAAATTATTAATTCATGTATGATATTTATTAAACAGTAGTTTATGCATCTATAAGGAAGCCAGCTTCTTTGAACAGAGCAAATACCTTACCAGATAATAACTCTTTAGGTGCTGATTTAGATATAATTCGAAGCTCTAGTAGAGGAGTGAAGACACCCTCAATGTTTCCAAACATTGAAGAAAGACCCAAGCTGAACAACATTATGAAAAACAGGATGGCCCAGGCCTGGGAGCCTGGCATGAGGATGATGGCTTGAGTGAAAACGATGAAAGCCAAGCCGGTTCCTGATACACTCTGCAGAATTCACAGACAGATAAAAATACATATTACAATGTCATTTCTCATGCATAAAGTAATTATAAACACTGCTGTCATTCTCTGGAGCCAAGGGTGCTGGGCAGCCTGTGGCTTCTGTGGCAGCCAGCAGTTGAGAAAACGGGCAGTGGGAAGTGTTTGTGAGTTTAGAGTTGTAATTGAAATAGCAATTGTTTTACTAATGCCATCTTAAATATTGGGTTTTTTAAATCTGTGATGTAATAGGAGCTGGAAAGAAAGAGATGTAAATAAGAATTTAATTACCACTCTAACTCCAAGAGAATTGTTGAATTGTTGATCACAGAACCCCTCATAATGGCTAGGGCAGAAAAGACTAATAGGGAAAAAACCAATTTCAGTCAAATGTCTTTTGATTTAGTCTCCCAATGACAAGGGTATTTAACTCTACGCACTGAAAAATGCTAATGTTGCTATAATATCGAAGTGAAGTATTTCAAACTGTAAATCAGAAACGGGTGCCATCAGAAGAAGTGAGGTGAAAGAAACTGACTCATGCCAGGGCTGGAATGTTGCCCTTGGATTTCTCCGTCATGTGAGTAAAACAGCCTATTTTACCATCATTGTGTGTTAAGCCTGTCATGCATTAGCACACTCTGTGGCAAATGGGATCACTGGAGCGAGTGGAATGAGGTAGGACAAGTAAACAAAGAAACACCAGTGTTTAGTGGTAGGGGAGGTGTTTAAGGAGGGTTGGAAAATAAGGAGAGAAAGAGGATCATGATGTATTTTGGTGGCATACAGTGTACATTGTAACAGATTTTTTTGATACTTCATTAAATACAGATTTAGAAAATTCCCATTCAGCAGCATCCTTTTTCTGTAATCTTTCATCTAGATGTGTTCTCTCTGTCGTGCTTATTCCTGTAAACCAAAGTAGGGCCAAATCTGGTGTCCATTGTAGACTTCAAGTGGGAGCACCCTGGTAAATTATTTTTGTGATAATAATGTGCATTTTTGTTTGCTGTAACAGGCAGCTTTAGGTTTAGACTATCCTACAGCAGTGTTGTTATTTCAAATGTTGAAAAACTGATTTGTTTCATGATTATGTATAATATATCATTGCACATAGAGCAGAGTACGTGTACTTACAAGAAAAAGGAAGATACCAATCTTCCTACATATTTTGTTTGAAGATTACCCGTTGAAAGCAGTTATGGTACCTGAGCAAGAAATTCTTGAAGGTCACAGCTTTTCAGTTTGAGTCCAGCAATTTTTTCTGGATATGATGAATTCAGAAAATTAATCCAGGTTGTATAGTTCTGTCGCATGATGCTTTCTTCTGGAAGATCAAATTCATTGATGATACTGATAATGTTCCTGCCAGAGAAGCCAACATATCATTAATTTAAAAGTTTGCAGACGATGTGGCTGGAAAAGCTCTGCCATGTATTCAGATATTACTTGAAAGTTGTGTTTACTTTCTGTGCTGCTATTTACAATATAAAAAAAATTAATTGACAGCTTATATATAAAATAGTAGAAAATATTCAGACTATTTAATGTTGTCTCAGACAAAAACTGAGTATTTTATGCAGGTGCAGTCTCTAAAACGTGTTTTATCAGATCTCCAGACCATTTCCACTACTTGTATTCAATAACTTAGTGAATCTTGTGAAACAGAAAAAGGTGTTTGTTTTCTACTACTATTAATGCTAGCCTGAGAGTAAGGGACAAACCTTGATACATTGCTTGAAATGGGTGGTTTTATAATTTGTCTTGCATCTTGCGAATTATCATCCTTGCCTCAGTGCCATCGTACTTTGTATTTTTACATTGCACTTCTCCATAGAGATGCTTTTCCTTTCTAATGAAAATAAATTCTTGAAATGCTTGTTTTTCAAATAACGCATCCTCTATTTAGGCCTTGAAACCACAGTATAACATTGGGAACACAACTTTCTCACCTGTCCAGGCAGTCCTGGTAGGCTGTGGTTGCTTTAAACCCCAAGACAGAAAAGACTGGGATGGAAGCGTAGAGGGATGTCACGCTGTTCACAATTGCTACTGTCACAGCATCCTTTTCACAGTCATTTCTACAGAGAGCATTCAAACAAGTGACTAAAAAGTGACTAAAGTGAAGTGAAGTGACTAAAAAAAGGCAGTATATTTTCTGTGATTCTCTCAGTTGTTTCTGCAGGGTTTGTTTTTTTTTTTAAGATCCCTCCTTCCCCCTCCCCCCCCTTTCTGTTAGAAAATCTATTTGGCCTATTAGAAGGATACCACCTGTTAAGATGTTAAGATCCTTTAGAAAAATTAAGATAATTTATAAATATTCTAAGGAGAGAGTTTTGAAAATTTTAAAAAATTGCACAAAGTGCAGCAAGAATATAGCCAGTTAATAAAGGTTGTAGTTCTACTTACTTTGATGGATTGTAGCTTGAGAATGCAATAAGCCCTCCAAAAGCCAGAGAGAGAGAAAAGAAAATCTGCGTAGCTGCATCAAGCCATACACGGGGATTTTTCAAAATGTTCAGCTGAAGTAATTGAAAGAAAGGCATGTATTAGGGCTTAAATTAATTTTTTACTCTTCCAGTTCTCATAGTTCATCTCTTATTTTACTTCTGAAATTTTGAGTTGTGTTGCCATCTAAATACTCTGAAAATGGGAATAGGTACTAAACAGGTCAGTAAAACAGGTGTTTTTGAGGACGTAATTTAGGCTATTTAAATGTATGCAGTAATTATAAAATCTATTTCATTTTACACCTCTTTTGTCTGATGATAAAAATGTGTTTCTAAATGATATGCACTAAGAATACAATAGGGGTAATACATTACATTTTTCCTTAATTTTTTCTTTTATTTTTAATTTGGATACTTGGTAAGCTACGAGTTAAAGAATATTATCTTCCTAAAACTGTATAAACAATGACTAAAGCTTCATTGTTTTAAGACAGAAAATTATTCCATAGCTTTCAAATTTGCTTTAAAAATAATTTCATAAAAATTGCTAAAAGCAGACAAGAAGAGAACATTAATTAAAAACAGCATCTGAGATTCAAAGTGCTGTGAAAACTGCAATAAAAATAAAAGAGCAATGTAAGAAATAGAAGGAAAAAGGAGAAACAGAGTGAAACTGGAATATTGATGTAAGGGCAGTGTGATTCAGGAAGTTACATTAAAATGCAGTGATTGTTGTATTACAGAGAAAGTTAAGCAGGTTTTAATAGCTGCACTAAGGAATCTTTTCCTTGAGATCAATATAAAAGAAAGAGATAAACATAAGTAATGGGCAAAATGTAAAGGTGGTCAATAAATATTACTTTCCTGCAGAAACTACAAGGTGGTATGTTATATTCATACCCTTCCAGGTGAATTGCTTTCTGATCTGTTATAAAGGAGGGGGAATAGAAGTGTTAGTTAAGAATGTTTTAAAAGCCAGATGGTTCAAAAGTAATACTGGGACTGTAGAGCATTTCAGTTTATTTTACAACAATCTGAGTCAAATCTGCATCCCAGTCATGCAGGATGACTTGTGTGTTTCCTGTGTCTGTGTGCCTGTGCTAGTGATCCTAGTCAGTGACTGGGAACTTCTGTAGGAGTGAGAAGTAAGTATGCCAAAAGACCCTTCATAGCATTTTGGGTTTCTCTGAAGCTGGCCTGAGCTGGAAGAGCAAGAATGATGGTTTCACCTCAGTGTGGATGGATGCAGCAATGCCCTTACTGCAGATGCTCTCTCCACAGGGGTGCCAGTGCTTTGACCACAGCAGAACTGGTGTAACCTTTTGTACAACACAACACAGGAAGCAGATGTGTGGAACCACTGCTGGTTCAAGTGCTTTAGCACAAGCAAACCATTCTAGAGGTTTGTTTTGAAAGACCATAGCCAAGCTCTCCAAGGCCAGAGTGCTCACAGGTCTTGTGCAGGTGCTATTGCAGTGCAGAGAGTTGGCATTCACATGGCTCTGTGGCCTTCACACTTCAATTAAGTGCTGCCAGGTCAGTTGTCAGTGCTGACAGACACGACTCCTAGAAGTCTGGCTTTCTGACTGGGAACTTTGGCAAATGAGTCTGGAGATTAGTTTGGACTGGTACTAAGTGCAATGCATTTATTGACTCCAACAGACACTAACCCACCCCCAGACTTGAAGGAATAATGGATAGGCAAGCATGACATGGAAATGTCAGTATCTGGTCTTAAGCAAGTTATTAAAGTGTTATTTTATATTTATATGGCATATAGATTTTACAAGCATTTCCTCAGAAGAAAAAATGTGCTGATGTCAGAAACATGCAGATGAAGATACACAACCAGAATGTTAATGAATGAACAGGGGAGTAATGAGGAAAGGAAGTATAATTGCTCCCCAATGAGTGGTAACATATTTGGATACTTGAACATGTGAAACAGAAACAATTAAAAATTACTGGCATCCCTGGGATGTGTAATTTTGGTGTATAAACAACTAACACTTTCCTCATAAGCAAGTGGCCAACAAGTAATACTGCACTTAAAGGCAGCAGTTCCTTGAGATGGTGTCTTTGTACTGAATACCAGAAACAATATGGACAGACCAGGTACCTTGAAAGGAGCTTTAAATGTCCATGTACAGTAATATATCATAACTGCAAAATAGAGGAAAAGCTACACATTGCCTCTGTGAATAGAAGATTTGGTGCCTGTGCTGCCTTTTTTTTCTTTTGGCCATTCTCACTGCTTGTTCTGGGTGCAGGCAGCAGCTGCCCAATGAAGTCCTTGGAACTGTTCATTGCCAGAGAACCTCCAAATATTTACAGTCTCTGAAGCTCTTTCAAATGTAAAAGAGACTGGTGAAGGAGACATTTGTATTCCTGTACTGACAGAGGTGTCCACTGAAACTGAATCATGCAGACTGTTGCTGATGTTTGATGGAATTTCATTTCATTTCTGCTGGTTATTTATTTTTTCCAAAAACCTTTCTAAAAGTCTGTTCCAGCTCCTGTGTTGCTTCATCATCGTACAACTTCTGCTTTCCTCTCAGGTACCGCTTCAGGATATTTTTTTTGTTTTCTTGGCAGCTTCATTTTCCAGATAGCCGAGAATTTAGAGAAGGTGAGTAAATCATCAGACTTCTCTATGTCTGAAATTCAATGAAAAAAAGTATTCATTATTTTCTTAAAAATTTAGGTGTGAAAGTGTCAGATGGCAAAAGCTGACTGTATTTCTGCATGAAAATAAAACCACAGTCTGGTATAGTTAAAATTTATATGTGTTCTATTATCACTTGTGATATTTATTAGTGAGAACTAAAATACAACTTGGAAAGTGAATAAATGTTAAAAATTTTGGTTTAGAAAGAAATTTAAATCCAGTGGGGTAATTATGCTATTGAAACTAGGTAAGATGTGTCTTTTTGTACTAGGTATTACTTGGTTTTGCAGATTTTCAAAAACAACAGTGAGGTGTCACAGTTACCAGAATGTGATGTGGCAGCTGTTACAGAGAAACTACAATTTCTGCTGCACTGCAAAGATGGAAAGAAGTTGGAATATTGCCTCCAATTAGTGGAGACTATGAAGAAGATTGATTTTATTTATTGTAAAAAGAAGCTGAAATAGGCAGTAGGTGAGCTAATTCTTATTTTATTTTGCTAAAACTTTATAAACTTTCTGCAAAAAGACAGGAAAAGAAGAAGAAAACAGCACACGCTTAAGAAGTATGCTTTACAGTTTTCTAAGGTAACGTGGTCTGGGTTGGCCAAGTAAATCTCTGCCAAAAACCCCAACCCTCCTGTACAACTCACTTTGGGACATCTCCAGTGAAGAAGTGTAACAAAAAACCCACGTGTTTACTGACCACAGGGGTGGGAATATGCAAACAGCAAAAGCAGTTCTGCTACTGCAGTTGTAGAGTAAGGAGAAGAAGAAGAGAGAAGGGTAGTGTTGAAGCTGTGTGCTTACTGTCCTTTTGAAGTCCTTGAAGTGCCACAATCCTCCATAGCAATTGGTAGGTTGCTTTAACAGAGCCATCGCTGTCTTACACTATAGCTTTCTATGCAATAACAATACCCATAGCCAATATCACTTACCGGGCTATTGCATCAGCTTTTCCATGTTTGTAGATAAAAACATGACTAAAACCATCTTCAGATGACTTTTCAAGGATGTCCCCAGGCTCTGCTTCCTCAAACTGGCCAACCATTAACAGCAGGCTGACTGCAGGTGGATTTTTATTCTGAATTCTGTTGCCAGTCTGCAAATCCATCTGTCTCTTCTATGATGATCTGCGTCTCCTCAGCACTGCAAGACCTTCAGGCTTTGTGAATACACACAAATCTAGTTTTTTTGCATTCAGGATCATTGCAGTTTAAGTCCCAAAGTTGCCTGAGCTGTTCCAGAGAAACCCAACAGCCTGGCTGAGACCAAATGACACCAGGGCAAGCCCCATTCTGGTTGTATTGTCTGAGCTGCTTTCTTTGTTAAGACATTGCACCAAGCTCTTATTGTCCTGTCTGGGCCCTACAAAAGTGCAGGTGTATGTCCTGATCTCCTGTAAAAACCAAGGTTGTCCTTTAGCTCTGACAGCATTTGGATGGGTGTCTGTGCATTTGGATGGGCTTGCAGAAGGAGGGATAAAAGGGTGTCTCATCTGAGCTTTCTCTTGCTCATATCCCTTTCCAGCCTGTCATATAATGTATCTCCAGGCTGTTTGGCTTATGTTTTCCTTAATGTCTCTGTTCTTGGTGTAGGAAAAGAAAGGGGAAAACCCAGTGTTCATGTGTTGGAAGCACTGCAGAGGCAGCAGATGCTCTGAGAACATCTGTCAGTGGGTGCTGCTTTTCCTATTCTACACTCACCACTTTATTGGAGCTTCTTAGCGTGAAGGCAGAGCTGTGAGGAGCCTACAGTGGATGGCAACCACTTAGTGGGACAGTTTGGCTGAGCATTTGGGAATGCTGCCAAGGACAGTGTGAAAGAGGTCCTTCTGAAATGGCCAGCATGGAGGGATCTGGAACTCCTGTCAATATGAGAAGATTAGAAAAACGGGAGAGGGGCTGTTCTCCAGGACTTTTGTCTTTTAGAAAGACATATGGGGGAGGGGAGAAAGTCTTCCTATGGAGAAACAGGAGTAGGAGAAAATTACTTTCAACCTTAAAAAAGAAATCACTCTACAGTGTAATTCCTCAGTAATTCTCCTTGTGAATTCCGAAGATTAAAGTTGTGTAAATTCTGTAGCATTGACAGGGAAATCCCATATTTATCATGTGTTTGTGAAGTACATCAGTTTCACTAGCACATTCAAGATACAGGCACCTGTAACACACTTAATTTTCCAGTATTGTCTGATATGTTTACTACTAAACTGTTAAATTCTTTGCTGCTTCTTTACTTGCTAAAATATATTAAAATACTAAGTCACTTCATCTCAGAAAAAGAGATTAGCTGAGCTCTTGGATAGAAATTTAAACCAGGAGTTGCTGGAAAATGAGTATACAGTGTGAAATCTGAGTGGAAGAAAAAGGAAAAATATTTCTAGCTATAGTAGCAATACTTACATTAGGGGTGAAGAGGTAAATCAGACCATCTGTGGCTCCTGGTAGAGTGAGTCCTTGAATAAGGAATATAGTCAGGACCAGGTATGGAAATATTGCTGTTACATAAATTGCCTAAAGTGAAAAGATCAAAAGACAGACAAGACAGTTACAGGCAATAATTTAAATAAATTCTATTGAAGTTATTGCAACATACAATCCTAATAATGTTAGATAAGACTGCTACAGATGAACATGGCCATTTTTAAAATTAGAAGTATGTGCTTTTGCAGAATGTATTTGTAACAAAATGGCTCTTAAAACCATGTGAGGGGAGGCTGGTAGAGCAGAAATGTTTGCAATGCAAAAGGCAATAAGTGTCTGTTTAAGCCACCTGTACTGCTATTCTCACTTTGCTGGACAAGGAGCACACTGAAATGGTGCTAGTGTGGTAAATGGGGAAGGCTTTCCTTGTGGTAAAAACTCAGTATCTGGAGGGCAAGATTTCTAAGTGTGGAATAGTCGCTTCTCTGCCCTTTCCACACCTTTCCTGTGGTTTCAATTCCTCGGATGGTGCAGAGATAGACGATTGCCCAGCAAGTTGCTAAGCACAAAATGAGCCACCACTGTAACGTGCCACTCTCGGCAATATCAGGTGTTATGTTCAAAGTCTTCCTGTACCAAAAATAATTTACTGCAGTGCTTTCATAACATTCTTCATTGAACCCTGAAAAAAAAATAGAGCAAGTGTTAGAATAAGTTGTGCCCTGCAAAATCAAATACAGAATGGACTTTCTGAACTGTCTGTAATGTGCAGCAGACAAACTCTGTCACAGCAGTCTTGAGACTGTGAGACTTACATAAGATCTTCACCAGAACGTCACCAGCATTTTATAGAGGGAATAACTTTCTAATTAAAAACAGTGTTGTACTCAGGGCAAGGTAAAATCTAAACTGATTATTACCGCGATGCCTGTTATTACGGCTTATCCCGGTAATCAGTCGAAGACGCAGAAATAATGAGAGCCGGAGTTCGGGCTGTGTTCAGAGCAAGGGCGGAAAGGGGGGGAAACCCCTTTCGTTTAATTCTTATATACACTTTTTTAAATCACAGATCATTGGAGAAAGTTAACACTTCCGTCTCTAACTATATTGGTTACAAGAAGTGTCCGTCAAAGGGATCTGTGTCCATGGGAAAGGAATGTAAAAAGATAATTTTTACAACAACATAGCTATGTTTACAGAAATCGTCCTTGAGACTGTCTAACAGAGAAAACTAGCTATTTTACAGTGAAAAATGGGCAACAACTGATTGCCGTGAAAACTTTGAAAGTTTTTAGCTATATGGCTACAAGTTGGTGGAGCCATAACCAATGTAACAAACAATTGGGCACCTGAGGATACATCGAAGTCCAGGCTTCCCTGCCTATGTCATGGCCCTGTGGTGGGAAAAGACCCAGGCATTGGCTTGTTGGTTTGTGTTTCCAGGACTTCTGTAAACAGCACTTCAGGGACCTGCATCCAAGGGATTGGGCATTCCCCAGCCAAGCGCTGTGCCTGAAGAAAAGGGAACTGCGAACATGATGTACACCACAACCTGTGATGTCTAATTGTCTTCCTATTCTGCAATAGTCCTAAGGTCTTCAAAAGAAAGTTTACTTCTACTATTTTTTGTGTTTTTTCTTAGCCTCTTACTCAGATTGTATTTCTTGTTCTGCCCTGGAACTTGTTCTCTCATGCTCTGAGGAAAAAAAGAAAGCTGAAAAATAATTTTAAAGACCTGAGAGCATTGAGCATTCTTTCTTATCCTGCTTGTGTACACTGTCTCTTTGGTCTTACTAAAGGTTTTGTAGTGGATAACAGGGCTTGTTTGTTATTTCATTGCTTATTTTGAAGTCAATCCAAAGGACTTCTGGATTTCCTGGCTGTTGTTGTTCTGTGAGGATGATGAATTTGAGTAGGCTATTGTGACTCTTGTACCTTTTTAACAGAAAATCAAACCAGGACTTGTGCACAGTTCAGGGCCACATTAAGTGGCTTCTCAGGGTCTCTTAATTAGCCCAGAGTCTGATGTTTGTGATCCTCCTTTTGCTACTGATGGTCATGGAATTGTAGTTACCTGTTCTGTTTTCATTTAGAGGACAAACACTCCAAGGAAGAGGTTCTTGGAAGGAGTTTATGAAATACCACATCACCCAGGTTAAAACAGTGTTGTAGTACAAGCTCACCAGAATCGACACCATCCATGAACCAACTCCTGCAGAAAGCACAAGATCTCAGCTTAGAAAAGCTTTGGAAAAATTATCACTCAGCCACAGCGCTACCTCTTACAAGCTCACATTTTCTGTTTTCGCAAGATTTTCTTCTCCGTCCCCCAACCCATCCGGAGATTTTCCCATGAAAGATGGGCATTTGTCTCATCAGTAGCCAAACCCTGGTGCACAGTCCCTCAGCTCATCAGCCCTGCTCCAGGAGTGCTGACACTCTCTGCTTACACAGAAGGTTAGGGTTGAAATCTTTGCTCTAGTATATAGTACATTGTTTTCTACAACACTGGACAACTTCAATAGCAGAGAGCAAAAGAGGCTGAAGTTTTACAGCATCTGTAGCTGCTTGAGGCCACTCTTTTGTCCCAAATCATGCACATATG
This sequence comes from Climacteris rufus, assembly GCA_013398175.1. Classification (NCBI taxonomy): domain Eukaryota; kingdom Metazoa; phylum Chordata; class Aves; order Passeriformes; family Climacteridae; genus Climacteris; species Climacteris rufus. The sequence goes on along the minus strand of VZRZ01008138.1, from coordinate 1,741,723 downwards.
CCCTAAACTGGTAACTGTTTTCTTCCTATGATGAGGAGGGAAGAATATCAACACCATAGTTTCCCCTTGCTTGCATTTTTGCAAAGGGAGTATGGACATGCCTAATTATAGGAGATGGCTTTAGCTGGAAGCACCACCTGCTGCTTGGTACTTCCTCCTGGTTGCCCTTTGCCCCTTATATGATTCCTCTTACCAGCCAGCCCCTTTTCCTCCCACAGAGGCCCACAGGCAGGGCTGTCAGTGCCAAGCCCATTTCAAGCACCTGCTTAAAGCAGAAGGACTGGCTGGAGCATCCACGGGTTTCGCCTTGCCCTGCAGGCACAAAGGTGTTATCTCAAATACCCAGTAGAGCCTTAACCCCCTCGTGGCTATTCTGGATCACTTTTTGCAGCCTAACAATGCACACAGGACGCCAGATGTGCTTTTTCATATATTCAATAAATAGAAAAGAATTGGCAGTACATGACTACCCACCAGTCTGATGCACACTGCCATGCGGATTGTTCCTTGTGCCCAGCTGTGTTAGTAAAGTCCCTTCAGTAGCCCCACCCTCGTGTGGAGGGAAGCTTTCCCAGGTGCTTTACACTCATTAGGAGGTGCCAGGATCCCTGATTTCCTGCCTTTCTGTCCTCCCTTCAGTCCAACTAGTCATGGACAGAGAAGACTGACTCCTGGAGGGGCTGTGAGGGAGGAGCAAGAAGCACTGTGGGCAGGCAGCTCTTGTTGAGCACCAAGGTATGGTAGGAACAGGGCAGCATAAACTAGCAGAGCTCATGTTGCTTATGCTTCCCACAGCAAAGGTTATTAGGTTTGCATTTTATGCTCCTGTGTGCCTGGAGTAACACCTGATGAGAGCATTATAGAATTACAGAATCATAGAATTCTTTGGGTTGGAAGGGATGTTTAAAGATCATCTGTCGTGGACAGGGACATCTTCAACTAGACCAGGTTGCTCAGAACCCCATCCAGCATGGCCTTGAATGTTGTCAGGGAAACCACCCTGCAATATGTCACCACCCCCACTGCAAAAAACATTTTTTTAATCCTAACACTCATTTATTTTTATATCCTAAAAAGCATCAGGCATGGGTCTGTAGGAGGTGAGTGCTGGGTGGGAGCTGTCTGCAGTTCCTTGAGCTGGGACTGAAGAGACATACCAATGCCTCCCAGGTAAGGAGAGATGGTGTTCCAGGCTCCAATGCTGCCTTTCCTCAGGCACTGCCCTAGGGCCAGCTCGAGGTGTAGCAGTGGAATTCCTTCCAAGAGAAGAGCGATGAAGTATGGAATCAGGAAAGCCCCTGTGTGAAAACACATTTAAGTGTGATTAAGCGACATGATTATCTGCATCTCACTGAAATGACTGGTTTATAATTAATCTGCTTTATGAACCTAGCAGAGTCCTTGTAGGATGTGTTGAGATCATTGCTAGGGACCCCTGCCAAATAACATCTGTTACTGGCAGTTTTGTTAGTGAAGATGGAGGAGGAGGGACTGAAATGCTTAGTGGTGCAGGATGCTTCCCTCAGACATTGCTGCAGCCCATTATAAGTAGCTTCACTATTTCATCCATTTGCCTTTCTTTTGAACATTTTGTGATCATAAAGCACAAGGATTTGCCTGTCCCCTGCACCATCTGTTTTCCCTTCAGTGCATTGCCACATTTCTTAAAGCTCTCAGTCATGTGCTCCTCCATCCTCTGCTGGAAAAGCAGGCTTTTGTGCTGGATACCCCCAAGGTTACTTTATTGCATGAAGCTCTGCTCAGAGCACAGAGCCTCTGGCTAATGACAAACTGAAAGCAGGGCTGAAGTTGTTCTTTGAGACATGTGAGCAAAGAAACCTGATTTCTCCCAGTTTGTATCCTTTACATCTTTTTTATCTTCCTCACAACATCTCCCTTGGGCCAGAAGCAGCACGTGCTCTTGGTCGCCTGTGGGAAGGGACCAGTCCTGCTGGCAGCCTGGCTGATTCCTGCTAAACTATGTGCAAAGCCTCACTTCCCCCACCTTCCCTCAGAAAGGACACATGTTTGGGTCTCCCTCCTTTAGCACAGATGCTGATTTTCGTGAGACCAGCAGAAATTTCATCAGCATGCTTGTACCACCTGCCCAAATGTCCAATTAAATTAAATGGTGTAATAGATTGAAGTTCATTTTTGTCACCAACAACCACTGTGACCACAAAGTCTCTTTTCTCCAGGGAAATAGACAGAAGTCCTGTCTCAGCCACCTTCCAATCCTCTACAAATGTGTACTGATTCTGTGTTCCTCATTGCTTTGTCATTAAACCTGTGACTTGTTCTACCATTTCTACTTGGCCTCCAAACCTCATATCTGGGTTTGCTCAGCTCTGCTCTTTCAACTCTGGAAACTTTCTCTGTGCTCCATCTTCAGCCCTGAGACAGAGGTGGGGGAATGCACAAGGATTTCTGGTCTCCACCTGGAATGGCGCCTGGGTTCTGCAATCACTGACATTTAGAAAGGCTGGGCAGATAAATCTAATCTCTTGAACTAGTGCTGTATGGCAATAACTTTGCTCCTTCTTGCTAGGTGCTGCAATAAATATGTACAACACCCACGGAAGGTGTGTTGCTGAATGGTTTAGCCTTTTATCAAGAAATGCATAGGAACAAAAATCAGCAAAGCTTTTCTCAATGAAGGACTGTTCTTAAACTGCCCAACGTGGAAATAAATTTCTCACCCTAAGATCCCCATTCTTAAAATGTTTTTAACTGAGAAACCGATTTGAAAAAGGACTTTCATAGTTAATTCCCAGTATGACAAATCCTCAGTTTGAGGTCCCTTCCACAAGAACTCAGTAACCTCTTGCCATACTCTGTCCTGTGCTCTGTTTCAAACCTGCTGCAGTATCCCTCTCCACAGCACACCTGAGGGTGCCCACCCAGCCCTCCTGACAGTCTGATGCCTTGGACCGTCTCCTGGGAAGAGTAGAATATTCAGGCAAGTGACCAGGGCACTGCAGTATGGAGCACTCTACTTCTTCATCCCTCTGCCTAGCCATACACCAGCTGCTGCCTAGAGCTGTCTCACTGAACCCTTGCTAGTAGACCACTCCATAAGTGACCAATCTGTCTCCCATATCACATCTCCTGGGAAATAACTGTGCAGTAATTAGTGCAAGCTGTTATCTCTCTCCCCTCTTCTGTTTGCTAGTTGAACCACTGACAGCAGAATGTGTTTAAACATTCTGCTGATAAAAGCCTGTTTACTTTGTGCTGGCTCGTGTGTGTATTCAGGCATATTTACAGCATGGCAAAACATAACGTCACACTTGGAAAGAAATACTGATTTTTCCATGAGAATGATATAAAAAAATCTGCTGTCTGCAAATATGAAAATACGGAAAAAGATTGGCTTAAGAAGAAGTTGTTTATGAAGCTAATCTTCCTCAAACCTAATTCAAGTAAATAGCTTGTAGTATAAAATCAAGTTTTTAGTTATTCATTCCTTTGCACTACAGTACTTCTAGGCAAAAAGAAAATATTCAGGAAAGGACAGACAGTCTGCTGAAGCACTTGAAGTTTACTCCTTTCCACAATAAAATCCCCCACTGATAGAAAAACATGGAAAAACATTAACACAAAGGTATCAGATACAGAATAGTGAATAGGGATCCTCTAGCACTGTACAGTCCAAGGCTCTGTTTAGTAGATAGAGGAGGATGTGCCAGAAGGAGAAATTTAAGTACCTTTTTTTAAAAACATGAGAAATCTAACCTGGAAAAGGCAAGCAGAAAATCCAAGGAGCAGGAATGAAGCAGTGAGCTGGTACTTAACACACAGCAGGTATCACAAACCAGAGAATTCAGACACAGGCACAGCAAAAACCCATCAGCACCCATATGATTTATAGTACAAGCACAGCAGAAACTGTAGATTTGGCTCCCATGAGGCATGGGAAAAGGAAGCCTTAGCAAAGACAATCATAAAGCACCAGCAACAAATTATCCTATATCTGGACATTCTACCTCAAAAACAAAACAAAACAAAACAAAGAAAACCAAAAACACCTTAGGTTTTTTTTCCTCTCAAAAAATGTTAGTGATGAAGCATTTTTAAGTACTTTAAAAGCCTGGAGAAATCAAAAGATTTGGTTCCAAAAGTATTGCCAAACCGTGGTTTAGTTGAATCCCTGGGGTGTGACCTAAGAAAATTTTGGTCTACAACATTCCTTCTTTCATTCCTCCTTTCCATCAGAAAGACACTGAAGATTCATAAATCATCCACCTTGCAAGTAGATGCATGCAAAAGAAGATCAAGGGAAAAAAACCCCAAAACTGTTCAAAATTGACATGAATTAAAAGTAATTTTGGAAGGAGTCCTGCATAAGGATATCACAAAGCTGTGGAACAATCTCCATGCATGTGAGAAGGCACAGAAAACCTACCAGAGCTTTTTCAAATCAGGGTATCAACAACTGCAACTACTGCATGATGGGTAAGCTGGTGTCATTAACAAGAGAGTCCCAAGTGACAAGGAGCACCAGTGTGTAACGTGATTGGTGAAGAACCATTGGAGTGGAGACAGCTCCACAGTCATAGGAGTAGGAAGGAAAGGACCTGGTGCACTCGAAATACACGAAGGGGTTTAAAACCTGACCCCTTGATTGCAATGCACAGGCAAATCAGCAACTGCCCAGCCATATTCAGCAAAATGACACTTGAAGGGCATGACCTTTGTTATATCACCTGCATGGGACAGTCTGGATGGCAAGTCTGTGGAGAGGCAGTCTGTGGAGAGCAGCTGATGCACCACTGGACAGAGAGACCATGAGGCTCAGGAAGGAGCACAGTCTAAAGTTGGTTTTCAGCAACCAGAAAAGCAGAGTGAAGCAACCAAATTGGGCTTGTCACTTAGATAGACCTGACTTCTTAGACAGACCTGACTAGTGGAAATGTAAAGCAGTTTGAAGTATCAGCCAGGTGGCATCCTAATCTGTGAGTACCAAGACCAGCAGAAAATGCTGAGCCTCAGTGAGAAGCAGAGAAGAAAACCCAGTAGCTTGGCGTGATGTTGGGATGCTAACAAAGATTTCCTAAATGGTAGAGAAAAACTTGGAGGAACTGATCTATATGTTCAATTTTGCATCTTACCAGTGCCTGTGGATCAGCTAGCAGAAGAAAAGCAAGTGACTTGAAATGATGATCTAAAGACACAACAGCATTTGAAAGGCCAGAACATGAATACTAATTTTCCTTCAGTTATAAATTTACGAGTAGAAAAAAAATAATTATAATAAATACTGAAATGACCTGGAAAGTGGCAAAATAATAATTTCAAAGGAAATGGGTCTGTAGAGTCTGAAAAATTCAGAAACCACACCTGAATGTCATACAATGCAACTGCCATTCAGAGATCCACTTCACTAGTTCTGTTGGTACATAGGAGGATTGCTACTTTTCCAAAAGTGAGTGCACTTTTCCAAAAGACTGAGAACTTAACGGCAAGATACCTGTGATAATTATTGCAATTATGCAATAGGTGGTTACTACTTGTTCAGATACAGAGAAAAAGCTATTATCTTTTGAAAGGGGACCTGCCCCACTTTCTCCATGGGAGTTCCACTAAGCAGTGTAGTCATCAACACAGGAAGAACTTGCATGAAGACAGCAGGTAGGAAAAAAGAGCCAACTAAATCACACTCTCCCCTCTCTCTAGAAATTAGTACTTCATGACCTCATTTATGTCTTCTGCACATGCCTCAGTCCAGATGAAAAGTGTGAGCTACTCTAAGCATCGTGTTTGTACAGCATACTTATGATGGCCCTGGTTTTGCCTTGCAGGCTACATTGCACATCTTACAGACTCTGAAACATGGCAGGGTTGAATTTCCTATGGAAACGACTATATCTCCTTGAGCAACAATGAGGGGGCTAAGGCCTTGTCCAGAAATCCAAAGGGGCAGTAGCCATTTCAAAAGAAGATGGGTAACACCCATAGATAACGTGTAAAATCAGCTTGGTGAACTTCCCAGTGAGATGCTCATGAAGAATGCCAGCAAGCAGCACTCACATGCAAGCATGCACCAATCTGAGCTGTAAAGGGCAATCAAATATAACAAATTGTGAAAGGATCGACTTCACATTTCATAGTTTTTTACCAAGGACTTGAGCAGGACATGGCAACAATCCAGAAAATGAAGTTTGTTACTAGCTGTAACACAATTTTTCTGTCAGAGAGTGAACTTTTTGTCTCTTCCCAACATACTATGTTTGTTTGGGTTGTTTTGTTTTGGTTTTTTTTCGCAGTATCTTCTGAGTGTATATTTTGTTCCTCTTACGTTTTGTTTTTCTTTTGAGGACACAGTGAGCCTGGCATTTCACAGCACACTGTAGTTCAAATTTGAGCAAAAGGTCAGTCAGGCCATTGGTTATGAAAGTCTGTAGACGGTTGCCCCAGAAGTAAACAGTTCTCCCTTTTTAGCATGATTGTAGTGTTTATGTCTATTTATTTTCCTAGAAAGAAACTGCATTTTATATTAAAGATATTTTGCAGTCATTTTGTAGGCTCAGGCACAATGCACATTTTTAAGAATTTTATAATTTCTATACATTTTAATGGTTAAGCAAGCATATATATATATATATATATATATACACAATGACATATATATACTAGATATAATCAAAAGTAAACCACTGCAGTCAGTTCCAGTTGGAACTGGGTTGTTTTTTCTTAAGTATACTCAGATGACTCCATGTGTACACATATAACTATATGACTTGTTAGTGTCTCAGTTTTAAGTGACAAACTATATATATTGGGCTATTTAGAGACTTCTTTTCAATCCCAGTTGCTTGGAAACATTTGTGTTTGTCTCCACTGACTGTGGCAAACAACCTTCATACCCATTAGTCATGAAAAGTAAATAGCTAACTCAACTCAGGCAATAAATCCAAATAATCAGTAACGGCAGCAGGTGATAAATGTCAGCAGAACTGATATTATGTTAGATCCGAGTTACTGAGTAACGCTAATGTGCAATGAATCAGGTCCAGAGGTCTGGTGGGAGCAGCTGACACGAGACAAACACACAAGTGCTTGTTTTCTTCTCTTGTTTTTTAAAAGATGCAGAAACAAGGATATCACCTGATCCAGCAGTGAAACTACCCCAGAAGCCATCTAGCCTTCAAGGCTATCTGTGCCATGTCCATACCTGGTTTCACCGTGCTTGTGATTGTGGCTGCAGGCACAAAGCCACAGCCCCTCCTGGGGCTCCCAGTTAACCACAATGCTTCTGGTCTCTCCCACATTCACATCTTCACATTTACACAAGCAGGATTTATACTCCAGTGCACCTGCAAATCTACTGGGCTTTTGCACCTGAGTTGTTTGCTTTCAAAAATGCAATCCCAAATCACATCACTGCCTTAAATTAACAGAAGGAAAATGCAGCTACCTTATACAGTGATGTAGACCCAACAGCTCTGTCTTCTCAGTGATCTTCATCATTCACTCAACTTTTCCAATGCCAGCTTTCTGGGATGAATTATTCACAAACCCCATGGCACTTTGTTAGAGAGTCCATCCTGCTGTTGAGGCTGTTAGCCCTTTATTGAAACCCAGTGACCAAACACTGTCTGCACATCCATACATTGACCTCAGTTCACCACTGGCTTGTGCCACTGTTTGTGGTGCTGCAAAGTGGCTGTTTGCCATTACTGAGTCCGGGTACTTATTTCAAACTGGTTTTTCACTGAACATTACTACTCAGGGAGCAAAGGAGCTACTCAGCTCTTTTCTGCCTTCAGCATTTTCCTGTTTTTATTATCGTTAAATCTACTCTACCCCCTGTCTTTTTTTGTCCCTAGAAGTTCCTGTGGGTAGTACCAGAGTTCTGGATCTGGATACAGAAGCAAACAGACTTTCTGAGCACTGTTCAGTCCATAAGACAGGTCACCATGGGTCTCCTTGTAATGGATCTCATGCTTCTGTTGGGGTGATGAGGTCTGTAGGGTAGGGATGCAGGGGACCCCAGAAGGAAGGATGGAGCAGAGAGATCAAATCTCAGTAGCAGATGAGCATTACTATCTTCTGAAGTGAGGCTGGGATCTGAAGATGTTGAAAAACAGCTGGCCACAGCGGGTCCCCCACCTCCAGCACACAGAAGCAACCATTGGTGCTTCATAGGAGAGTGTGAGAGCCTTTTTATGGCCAGTAAAACAATATTTCATCTTAATCCAGATTTGCACAAAACCCTGAAGCACAGATTTCATGCAGCCTCACAGAGTTGGTGGCTCCAAATGCAGCTCTGTGCAATGAGATGTGTGGAGGAGCTGCATCTTGCTGTGGCCCTGCCTGAGGGTTTCAAACCTTCCACTGAACACTTTGTGTTAATCATTCATTACATTACAAAAATATCACATTATGTTTGCTTTATTATGTTGTTTGTTAGTCCTGAATGCTTTCCCCCTTGCTTTCCAAGATAGAAAGGCCAGCTGGGATGCTGTAGAGTATTTGACCTACGGCTCCTGCTCCATAGGACTATTTTCCTTGCAGGTCTCATGCTCTATCTGCTATGGGGATGTCTATCTAAAGGTGTTTATCATGTCTCATTAATGCCAATATCATTAACTGAAGTGATAGGTTTTTCCAGTCATTCCCATGGACAGCTGCAGAGAGTGTGTAGCCATGACTTTCTAGCCAACCAGTTATGGCACTTCTCTGCAGAGGTTTCACTAGGTTTCACATCTTGTAAATAAATAAATGGAAACCATCAGGTGTCCTGGGAGGAATCTTGTCTTTTCTTATTTGTATTTGTGTAATTGTAACTTTCATCTGTTACTTATTCAACCTTAAAAAGCTCCTGGCCATCAAAGTAATTTCCATTTCCTTGTTTATAGACTATGATTAACGTACTCTTTGATTTTCAATTTCATGGCCTAAATAGATTGAATCCTTAAGTTGTTTCTTGCCCTATAAGTTTTCCAATACTCAAATTATTGCTGGACTTTTCTGTATTTGGTCTTAATTTTTCAAGTTAACTTAGAAAAGGGGACTTTCAGAAAAATTAAGAAGTTCAGAAGTTGTCTTACTATTGGCAGCAATATCTCTACCTACTTCATAGTGCTCTGCTTAGACCTGCCAAGATTCTTCCTGTTGATACAACCTGCTATATCTCATTCATTCATTCATTAAGTTGCTTATCAGAGTCCCTAAGTGGCTTTCTGGAACACCTCCTTCCATTAAAGGCAACATCCAGTCTTGGTTCCTTGGCTGATTGAAATATATGTAGTGCATCAAGTAATACAGATGCCTTAGTGAAACAAGCCTGAATTTGATACAATTTTTTGTCATTTGACAGTTTCTTCAGGTTTGAATTTCTGATTCTCCAATTAATCAAAAGATAACAAATAATATTGGGTTGAAACAATTTGCTCACTTTGCTTTAGCTGGCTCACTTTCAGATTTCAAAAGCTACCTTGACTGGTGAGTTATCAAGTAATCTTTTCTGATCCATTCATATTTACCAAACTGTCTGCTTCTAAAGCTATTCTTTGTGGGACTTGTGCCCAGGCACTGGCTTGGGCAGCTGTCCATGACACCTGGCAGGCTTCTGTTCCTGCCCCATCAGCTCAACATTTTAAGCAGCCTCACAGACATCCAAAAGCACAATTTAGTTTGTGCACTTCAGTTGATGAGGTAGCTCCTAAGAGCATCAGAATGACTTTGGGAATGACTCACCTTCCCAAAGGAAGGCTCAGTGGCCATTTGTCTGGGGGCCAGTTCACTCAGGCCTCCCCAGGACTTCTCCCTTCTCCTTACAGTAGCCAGCTGCAGGTTCAGTTTCCTGCTTCCATTGGGAGTGTAGTAGCAGTGTAAAGACTTTAACATAGCTTTTTTCTAGCATCAGTCTGGTTAGCATCAGTCTCGTCTTCCTAAATGAACACATCATTTAAAAATTGAATATACTTACATAGAAAAACTTAATCTAACTGGTGCAAAACATTTATGTGAATTTGACAGTTTTTTTAAGAGAGTGATAGAACCCATACCAATTATATAACTCCCGTGCCCACCAGAAGTTAGTATATGAGAATTGTAGTTCAGTATTTTGGCCAAGTCCCCTTTCAATCTTACCGCCTCCATGTATCTGACACAAGTATGGAAATCGCCACACGTTCCCCAGACCAACGGCAAATCCGATACAGCTTAAAATATACTGGAACTTATTGTCCCACTTGGGTCTGCCATCTTCTTTAGGGATTTCAGGTGTTGCTGATAAATCTTTTGACATTTTAATTAAATATCCTTGGCTCCTTAGCCCCTTTCCCTAAAAACGGGAAGATGCTTCAAAACCTATCTCTCCTACAGGTTTTATGCAGGGTGACAAGAGGATCCTGGAAGAGAGGTGGAGCTTCCTTTTTGTCTGGTGCAAAGGACTGTGTCATTGCCAAGGCTGCAGTTTAAAGACAAAACCAGGAATTATTATTATATAGAGAGTTACCACTCTTGCCTTTTTTTGCAGCTCCTTCTATAGAGAACTTGGGAATATGTTGTTAATGAGTAACTCAGAATAAAACAGGTTTTTATTTTCTGTTCTTGTTCTGTTCTCAGACTCTGTCAGAGAAGTGTGACACTGAATATAATTAAAAAGAAACCTTGGCTGCAGACTAATTAAAATTGCAACATACTTGGACAAATCTCTGAATAAAATGTTGCCATTTCCTTTCTTAGTTTGTTATTAGAAGTAAATAAATGAAGGCATCTTTTGCAAGTGCAAAAAGTCAGTTAGAAAAAAGGCAAGAAAAATTAGACCTTGTGTGTTCAGACTTTGGTTCATTTTCACAATAGCTGCTAGAACTTCATCAGCTAGATAGCTGTCAATGAATCCCCAGTGACTATTTTTATTATTCATTACATAGTTTTTATGAATGTGAGATTTGAATGCTTTCCTTTGATTGAAAGTACATGAGAAAATCTTTCTGTTTTCTTTCAGTCTTACCAGGGGTTTGCTAGTGTGCATGCCAAATCAGTTCCCTCCACACTAAACAGAGCAGACAGTCCATTTCCTTGCTTCAGTAAATCCACACTTTATGCCTGGATTCCCCTTTTGGAATGGGAAGAGTATCTAAGTGAAGGTGAATTGTTTTCCCCAAAATAAAAGCCCTGCTCTGCAGCTAAGTACACCAGCATGATCAGGTGGCAGATCATCCAACCAAAAGCCACTTTTAGATCAAGGCTACATGAGTCTTCCCAGGCTGTCACAGCTCATCTGCTTTCAGCTCTGCAAATATCCAGAGTCATAGCTGGAGCAACCCAACTTCCCAGTCTCTCATCAGGATTGTCTCATGGGGCACACAGGAGTCAGCCACGCAGGGTGGTTTGGCAGTTTTACACAGTGTCAGTGCTGCCAGAACACATCACCATTGCTCCTGCTGCTGCTGTGGTTCTGATCAGGAGATGCCTTGTTCTGGGCTTGGGCCCTTCCAGCAACACCCTGAATTCCACACTTGCCACCTGCAGCCACTTCACACTCAGTGTTACCCATTCTTGGTGGCTGAGCTTTTTGTCAGCAGAAAAATCTGACAAAAAGTGTTCTTTCCATTAAAGAGCAACATCTTCAAATAGTTTAAATAGTTACTCACATTCAAGTAATTTTAAAAAAATTGAAAATGGAATGTAGATTAATTTATTCATTCACATTTCCTGGAACAGGTTGCCAAGAGAAGCTGTGGATGCCCAGCCCTGGAAGTCTTCATGGCTGTGTTGGATGGGGCTAGGAGCAACCTGGTCTGGTGAAAGGTGTCCCTGCCTCATGGCAGAGGGGTTGGAACTAGATAATCTCTAAGGTCCTTTCCAACCCAAACCATTGATTCTATGATTCCATGAAGTACACATGCAATGCCTGGGACTTTATTTAGAGCAGATATCCTACTCTGAAGATACATTCTGGAATAAATATCCCCTAAGTATACCTGTTTCTTGTAAGAGAGTGTTTAAATTACAGTCAGTGTCAGGGTGTAAATTGGATCCATTCTTGTTTTAAAAGGTGGGTATAGGAATTCCTGCAAGATGACACAAATGTGCTGCCCATGCATGTGGACAGTTGGATAAGGATCACCTGTCCAGACATGGACACTGCCTGCTCCTGGCACTTAGTCTGGGTGCTGCAATAGTGCCCCTTTCTCTCTCCAGCAGCCACATGAGGAATGGGACTCCTCACAGACCTCCACTGGGTCACAAGGAAGGTAGAAAATTGAAATCGTTGGAAGGCAAGGGGGTGTGTGTACATGAATGTGAACATGAGTCACCTACCTTCATTGTAACAGAGGAGGGCAAGGAGATTTGCACTTGAGTGCCTTGGATCTCACACCAGCACAGACCTCCCAGGCAAGTGGGGCACCCCTTGCTCAGAAGGCAGATTTTGCTGTTTCCTGAACCACTGCTACCCCATTGCAAGATTACCTCAGCAAGGGCAGTGCTATTTGCTGGGAACTTGGAAATTATAGGCAATTTATAAAGGATATAGAATTCTAAATGAATCAAACTGTCATTCCCATACTTAGAAATATTTTTATTAAATATTTTAAACTTCTGTATGAGACAAATAATATTAGTGGCATTGTGCAATACAGTGGCATGTAAAATAAAAACAATTTAATGTGCAAGAGAAGACAGTATTAAGTTACCCTTCATATTGGCCACCCAACCAGAATGATTGCACATGGTAGAGTCACATATGGCATTTCATGCACAGTGCATCCCCAAGCAGAGGGGATGAAAGCCAGTTTCAAACAAGCTGGCTTCAAAACCAGAAGAAGGACAAATGATCTGGCCTGGTGCCCCAACCACTCGCAAATGTTGTTGTTTTGCTTCCAGGAGTCAGGCCATCCACTCTTCACAGTGCATTGCATTGCTAAGTAAATGTTTATCTGGAAGAAACACACAGTTATGCTTTTATGAAGATAAAATTAACTCCAGATTCTTAAAAAAATTTTTTTTCACTTTTCTCACTGAGAGAACATCCTTCCACATTTAAAAAAAAAGGGTTTATGATGAATACTTTAAGTTTCCGTTAATGGAAGTCTCCGATGTAGCAATCAGGCCGGTGCGATCATTTTTTTTCTGACAGTGGTTTCTGATGGCTTTGTAGATGGCAAAGGTGGGGATGGCCAAACTGGGCACTCCGGCGAGGAGTACGATGACAGCATACACCCAGGGGGGATATTCACGCTTCTCTGTTTTGGGGAACTCCTCCTGGAAACAATGAAGTGGTATGAAGCTGTGAGGAGCAAATATCTGGGAACATGCCCACCGTCAATAATTCAACAGTAGCTGGCCATAAAAGCATGATTATTTGCCAATTCCACAGCAGCTTTCGGCTCAAGGGTTTCCAGCATCACCTGTCTTGGACTTACTTTTACTTAAAATTGATGGAAAGAAAATGGCATGAAAGAAGCAAGAGCCAGGAAGGGAGACTGGGGGACTGGGACACTTCCTGGGCACAAAGGGATGGCAAAATGGCCTTCGGGTAGGAAGGCTGAAATTAAAGGGTGAGGGAGGGCTGAAATATTATTAAGAGGTTGCAAAAGGGGAGAAAAGAAAGCAGTCCTATTTCCCTGTCTGGGAGAAAGTTTGCCAGAAAACTGCTTCAGATGGGAGATTAATATAACCATGGCTCTTACATTAAAGAAGAACACTTAAAATAATTATAAATAGATGTTTTGGTTTATAACTTACATAGTTAGGGTCCCAAACACTGTAGAGCAGTTCTTGGTTGACTTTCACCACAAAATAAAAGATAAAGATAACTAACATAATGAGAGGACTGACAAGTCTCCAGGTAACCTGCCAGAAAATGTTGGGCTTGTGTCCAATCATGAACTCAATATCCTTGTTAAACCTAGAAATAAAAACAGGAAGTTCAGTACCTTAAAAGCTGGTCAGGGTCAAAGAATGCCTGCTCATAAACAGGGAAGTCCAAACTACCCCTAGGTGTGCTTCCCAGGACTTTGCTTATGTCAATGTGAGATCAGAATTAACAATGTCGGGAGTCAGACCTAAGTAGTTCAAATTAAGGTGTATATCATTGCAAGGAAAATTGTTTTTGGAAATGTGCTATCTTGAAGAAGTCTGTGAAGCATACACAAAATAGTTTCAACAAGAAAGAGTCAATGCAGACAGAGTTTCCCAAAAACATATTGCAGTATTTCTTCACAATTTTTTTGCTAGGCATCTCAGTGCTGCATAAATTAAAGGGAGCGACACAATATTAAAAAAAAAAAAGAACAAAAGCAAATAGCAGTAATTTTACTAATTAGATTCTATGCATAATGTTTGTTTAATTTGGATATCTACCAGTTTTCTCAGGTTGAATAATGAAACAATATTTAACTTTACACATTATTAAGAACACCTACAAATGTGTTGTTTGGATTATTCATAGAACACGCACTGGACAATGGGGCAAAATTATTTCCATGAGAAGAAACAATCCCTGCATTGAGAGTAGTACTGTCTGCATCAATCCTGAACCAGTTTATGGCCTGTCCATATAATGCAACATCTTGTGCACACACTTCTTAAAAAATAGTTACTTTGGAAGTTTGGAGTTCCTGTTTTAGTCCTTTCGTCTGGCTTTCCTGTGTATCCTCTGGGGATAAACCTGAGGGGACTTTTCAGTTGGTCCTTCAGCTATGAACAACCCACTGAACCCACTTGAGTCTCAATTCCTGTGTAAACTTATTGTATCTTTCCATCCCTAACTTCTGAGATCAAGGTGTCTGAAGATGACATGTTCTGACTGCAGAGCATGTCCAGCTGTAGCTCATGTGAGTGTCATGGATAACGCAAATGTTCTCCTTCAAGCAACAGAGTCATCTTTCTACTTATGACCTTTTTTCTCAGAAAGTCATCTGGAGCAGATAACACCAGTTTTGGGCAGCCCTGACAAGTTCTGTTCTCAAAGAGGGCTACAGAGATGTGTACTGGCCAGGAACATTAAAGTTTGGTACAAGGCTCTTTTCTGAATCAAACACACACACATACACTGCCCACACTTTATGGATTCAGCCCATGTTTGTGTTCTGCCAATAGTTTTAATTTACTTTGTAAAATGTTCTGAGATCTTAAAGGGAAAGAAAAGTGATCAACATAGACTTTTCTGTCCCTAATCCTAAAATAAGCCTTCTTTCTCAAGGGTACACCACCTAGTTTACCTAAGCTGATTCATGCCTCCTTGAGTAGTATAAAAGTATGGGAAAATGGGCCACAAGGGCATTCACCCCATTGCAGCAGCTGAATCTGGCACAGGTTCAAGTAAAACCTGTGGGTGACTGAATTCCCTGTGCTTCACATTTCTGATGTATTAATTGTAAACATAAAGAGATTGAAATTTGATTTATTACATCTCTAGAAAGTCGAGAGGATAATTACTCGCTGCTACAACTGATAAAATCCTGGATTTATCAGCTGAGAACATATCTCCATAGCCTTGGATTTGCAATCTGCTGTAAACCAATATCTGCCTGCCTGGAGATCCCTGCATTGGACAGTATCATTTAGCACTCACTGTAAACACTCCTGGAATGTACCTCTCTTTTAAACCTCCAGCTCAGTGCCAATGTGCTTGTACTTTGCTTCTGCTAATTGCATGTTTAATGCAATTATCCTGAAGAAGCATCATTGTAAATGTCACCATATTTAAAAGGTAGATGAGCTATAGTGGGTCTTGGGTAACTGTTGTAGACACCTACATTCTGATTCCTGCCTTAAAAATAAAGTATTTGCACTCATATTATTGCACTCTGGGGCACTTTTTAATGCCTAATATTTTCTTGTAATATCTTAGGGATGTGTCTATTTGAGCTGGTTGTTAAAGAGCATTATTTATTATAATGTATTAATAAAGTGGAAGGCTTTCATGTACAAATTCTTAACGTGCATTATTTCTTTTTGTTGAGAATTACTTAAGAAACCTGAAACATATAAGTAACCCTAAACTACACCTGCATCATTTCAGTGATTTTATAACAGAAATTCTATGCACAGAGATGCAGCAAGATTGTATCTATACCACAATAATCACTTTATGCACTGGTGTCTAGTACTGTTTAAGCTGTATTTCATACCTGTCTATTCCATAAATGTAGACGACTGAAAACATCTCACAAAATGCAATTATCAGCAGGGGAATAGATCCAGCAAAGCCATCAAATAGAGTCAGCCAGTAATTACCAGAATTCAGCACAAAAATGAAAGCTATCAAGTAACACACCAAACAGATAAGACCTGTGGGGGGGAAAAAAAACACACACAAAAAAACAGCATACTTAGGTAAAGAAAGCAAAAGCAAAAAAACAAAGAAAATTATTTCCTAAGTAACTATAAAGCTTAAAAAGCAACTCTCACAGCCTGAAGGCTGATGCTTTATTTTTTAATGGCACTCTGGGGACACCTGCTCCTATGTGGGTAAAATGGCAACACTCTTCTAACACTGCACAGGTGGGAGAGGTTGCAAACAAGAAAGGACAAATCTGAGGAGAGAAAACAGGTCCTCTTCCTCCTAGTTGGTGGGAGAATGTTGCTCTGAGACAAATCCTGCTTAGGCGAAGGACTCAGGACCTCCAGCTTCCCAGTAGAGGAGATGACGGTCATAATGAGCAGGCTGATGGGCAAGCACAAGGGTGAAGAACTGTCTGCAGACTCAGAAGGAACCTCACAGTAGCTGCCCCACTGGGGGACATGAGAAAACCTTCAGTAGGTTATCTGGGAGTCTTAGGACCACTCCAGATCAGAAGGTGAAAGGAAGGTGGGCTGCTTTTTCAGCGTACAAGCTGTTCCCTGGGGAGGGAAGGGAGGTCAATTGTCTCTAAAAAAGCACTTACCGGTAATGAGTTCCTTAGGCACTCTGGGGGGTATAATCTTAAGGTCTTGTAAAGGTACAAGCACACCTTCCATATTTCCAAACATTGATGACAAACCCAAGCAGAAGAGCATGATGAAGAAGAGAATGGACCACAAAGGTGAGACAGGCATTTTGGTGATAGCTTCAGTGAAGACAATAAAGGCCAGGCCATTTCCTTCAGCTCCCTGTGGAATATTTAGGCTCGTTAACGTCACACGGCATTTAAATTTACATTGGTATTCACTAGACTTGGCAATTAAATTGTTGCTAGGCATTCCTACAATATTTAAGGTATCAATATGTGTTAGGGTGTTAAACTTACATCATTCAGGAAAGTTTCCAGATCGCAGGTTTCAAACTTGAGGCTTGCAAACTTTTCCGGATCAGTCAACTTACACAGCTGCTGTACTTGTTCAAAGTTATCTTGGGTTACGTTACCTTCTGGCAAATCAAATGCATTCATCAGAGTAAGAATATTGCTGAAAAAGTGAAATGAAAGTTATTTGAAATTATTTATTTGTAAGCATCATCAGGATTCATTTTCATTACCAAACAAGTCATAAAGAATGATATCAAGATCAGATTTTGACATTGGAAAGTCCAGCAGATGTGCATGTGCAATTCCTTTTCTTTCTTTCTTTCTTTCTTTCTTTCTTTCTTTCTTTCACTCTTTCTCTCTTTCTCTCTTTCTCTCTTTCTCTCTTTCTCTCTTTCTCTCTTTCTTTCTTTCTCTCTTTCTTTCTCTCTTTCTTTCTCTCTTTCTTTCTCTCTTTCTTTCTTTCTCTCTCTCTCTCTCTCTCTCTTTCCCTTTCTCCCTTTCTTCTCTTTCTCTCTTCTTCCAAGGTGAGTATAACACTGTCTTTCGTGACACAGATGACAGCTAAAGGGATGGACACTCTAGGAACCCATACAGGAGTTACGTGTCTATCTTGGCATTGCAGAATGAGCACCGGTTCCCAGACTGGGCAGCTTCTGGGAATGTGTAAGTTGTCTGCAGTTATGAATCATGCACTTTCACAGCTGAGTGTGGAGGAACTGGACTGGAAACCACAGAGTCTGGCTACCCTGGTAAAATGAGGCATCTCTGATTAGACCTAAGCATTTAAGCTCTCCAGAAGAAAACCTAAATACAGAGCTAACACAGGGATCAGGGAATATTACATTCATGTTATATGTCAGAATGGGGAATAATGTAAAATATGGTTGCCTATGCAACCTTAATGTAGGAAATAATGGGATTTATTCCATATGATTTTATTTTTCTTAAAGTAAGGAGTAGTTCCTATGGTATGTGGGTCAAGAGCTGCAGTAATTCAGAAATTATAAATCCATTATCAGGAGGTTAACAGAGCTGACTCAGCCAAACAAACATCCACATATTATGTGAAGGTTTTTTTCCCAATAACTCACTTGTCAAAGCAGTCGTCGTATCTGGCTGTGGCTCTGAATCCAATGATGGAGTATATGACGGTCGCGGCGTAGATGGATGTGAAACCATTGATCACTGAGATGATCACAGCATCTTTCTCACAGTCGTTGCTGCAATTCAAAGAGAAGAAACAATGGATGTCAATCACATTGCCAAAATAAATATTGAAACTGGCTACTAAGACTAAGAAAAAAGTAGTCTACAGATGCATAGGTACCTCAGTGTACCCTCTAAGAGCACACAAGTACTGCTATTAAAGATAGATTTAGTAAATTAAAGCTTGGTGCCTTAAGCAATTTAACAGCTGTGGTTTTGGATTCTTTCAGTGGTTTTTTTTTTCCCTTCAAATAATCCTGTTCATGAGGAATAACTGCCTGAGTTGTTTTCATGTCTGGCTCATGGGAAGTAAAGTATGACAGGAAAAAAGTATGTCCCCTCCTTTTCAAGCATGCATGTGTGCAGACACACATTGCCACAGGCTGTACCTCCACTGCTGGTGTATGGTGCCACAATGTGAAATATTTGGGGTTGAACTCAATCAGAAAGGAAAAATGAGCAAAATCTTCCATAGCATTTAGGTATCATGAAATTTCAGCAGTCAAGAGCACTTGGGAACAGTTTTGTTTGACTGTTGAACAAATGATGGTTCAAAATGTCCTCAAGTTTTGGAAACTCAATGGAATGTTATGCTGATAAGGTGGGACAGAAAAGCTGTTTGGAGAAACTTTTCTGCTGCAGGCACTTCTTGCAGGCACAGTGTGCCTGTGCTAAGACAAAAATTTTGCAGAGCCAGAAACAGACTTTCATCTGAGGGACAAGATAAAATACCAATATTAAATTAGTTAATGTCTTTATGAGAAGGCTGTAAAACTGTAGATTTCTTATTGCTTCTGAGCAAGAGAGGGCTGTTGAGATTAACTTGATGCTGTCATATTTAATTTTCTGAGCATGTTCAACAGGAGAGACAAGCTTGTCCAACCAAGCCCTGTCACACTCTGTCCTTTCTCCATTTATAACATCGCAAATAGGTTTCTTCTGCGTGTAGGCATTGAATGGAAATTCCTTGCTGTACTGTCACATCAGTTTTTGCAATGTAACATGATATCCTCAATGACAGGCTTGAAAAACATTTCTTTCTTTTAGAGAAAGCTAGATGCTCAAGCTCCTTCTCATTATGAATTAGTGAATCCTTGATGGCATTGAAGACTTGTGGTATTTTCTGATGTTTTTATACTCCCAAGCCATCCAGGGGCAGAGTCACTGACACCAGCTGGTGCTGGACTGCAGGTGGTTCAACACCAGTGTAACACTGTGGAATTTGCATGCGGATTTTTTACTTATATTTCCTTGGGAGTTTAATGACTTTTTTCAGCTTCCTTCTTAAGTCATGAATGATTGAGCATTGAAGGAACATTGCCAGGTGCCACAGCCCTGTGTGTTAGAAAAAAGCCAGAGGACACAGCTCCTTTTCTTTGTGTCTTTTGGAAAGTGACCCCATGGCTCTGGGACATTTACTTGTACCTGAAGCAGGGCTGGACACCTCAAACTGAGGCTCACAGGCACCAAAAATCCCAGGTGATATTTTAAAAAATATCTGAAATCAGGAGTGGTGGCAGGGAATTTCCTCGGTGACTGAAATGCTGGTGTGGTGTAATTGAACCCAAGTCAAAGCTGAAACACAGATTTCTGAATGCATGAGCAAACCATATATCCAAAACTTAATTCAGAGATGTTTATAAAAAATATTTGGTTTAAAGAATGCCACACAGTTTTCTTTTCAAGAGTGCTGAAGGGAAGGCAGGCACCAAGATGCATTGATGGTTGCTCCAATATTTTATGAGGGAGAGTGTAGAATATAGCACTGCATCATAATTTGCAGGCTGGGTCAGTCCCTGGGTGATTGGATTTCTCACTCCCCAGCCCCACTGCACATATATAAGGGAACTGAATTTAAATTTCAAAACTAGATATATCTCCTCACCTCAAAGCTAAAGTTTTAAACGGTGTTCTCTGAATTGGTTTGAAATGTGTGCTCTATCACCCTGCTCTGGCAACACCGAGACCAAGGGCATCGCCATGCACTGAGCACTCCCACAGGGGAAACTCCTGCTCATCAGCTAGTGGTGGACAGCCCATCCTCTTCTTTTTATCCTGCTTCACCACACCTTTCCATAGGAAGTCAGACAGCACTGGGACCTGAAATCTTGGTTCAGGAGAGCTAGGATCAGTCAGAGGAGATGCACCTTATGTGTCTGAGGGGATGCTGTCCTGGTCCCAAACAGTATAAGAGTAGGGCAAAAGTAGAGATGTTTCATTTTTAAAAAAATTATTGTTCGTATATAACTTGGGTTTTGCCTGCCTACTTACTGGACAGAGTTGTAACTGGAGAATGAAATGAGGCCTCCAAAGGCCAGGGAGAAGGAGTAAAACACCTGGGCACCCGCGTCCAGCCACGTCACTGGGTTGGCCAGCTCGGTAACCTGAGGCATCAGACATACAGATTTAAGCACATCCAACATTGCTATCTAAACTGAGTATGAGAGATTTAAAATAATAATTAAAAAAAGAACATTAAGCATGAAGAACTCCCTGTTTTTGAAGAATTTCAACAGATAGGTCAATACTTCTGTCAAACCTACGTTTTATCTTTCAAAAAGAAAACCTTTCTGAAGATTTTATAGAAGTATTTTGAAAATTCCTTAAAAAATACTTTCCATAGCTGACAACTGCCATGTCTGTTTTCAGAAGAGGTGAAAGCTGTTTTCAGAAAAGTAATAAGCAATAATAATGCTTATTATTTAGGACGAATAGTGATTATTCAGAGGTCTGCTCACAGAAAAATAAACCCTTTTAATTTTGTTTAAAAACTGCTGTATGGTAAAACCATTCTCTAAGGTGTTTTGTCCATATAGCAATTAGATGGGTTCTACTCCCAAATACGTGATTGATGCTTTAAAGTTAGGCTTGTTCTTAAGTAGAATACAGGAAAATAAATTGAGCTCCATAAATGGCAAACCCATTGCTCTGTGATGATCCTTCAATTTTTTGTAACAGATTTTGATGGAGGATGGGGAGAGACAGAGACAGAGAAAATATTTGTTTATGTGTACACTTGTTATATCCAGTGCAAAGGATTCACCTCTCAGAATCAAGATTTTAAGGTGTCTGAGGGATACTTAGAAAGGCACCAGTGGAGAGGACTACTTTTCAATTGGTTGTTAACTGCAGAGAGAACTACATAATGTCTCACTGAGCAAAAAACCGTGCAGTGACTTACATTAGGGGTGAAGAGATACACAATTCCATTGGTTGATCCCTTCAGTGTCAAGCCACGGATTAGGAAAATGGTAAGCACAACGTATGGAAGAGTTGATGTCACATACACAGCCTGCACAAAAAGAATGCAAATAAAACACTGAAATAAAAAACCACTGCAGGTAAGAAAAAAGGGAAATAAGCAGGGTATAGTGATTAAAAATAATTTCAAGTTTCAAGCAAGTCACAATGACCACACTACAGAAAAATACGTTCAAGTGAAACAGTGTGTGTGGTACATTTTGATAATAAACACTTCTTTTTTCAGCAATAGTTCAACTCAAATATTCAAAAGAAGCACCAAAAATAACCTACACCCTGAGACCAGACTGATGCAAGGATGGACTCTTAAGGCTGTGCTGGGCAGCAAAACATTGATGACTCTTTCAGAGAGGTCATATAGAGGACTAGCATAAACCCAAATAAATCTGTATATGTGTGTTTTGAAAAGAATGGCCACAGCAACGAGTTCCTCAATCCTACATTAAAGGTTAATATTAGTGTTCAGGTGATAATACCTAAAGAATGTGTTACTAGGGCCTGTAAGGACAAGGAAGACTCACAAAAAATTGCTCACAAAAATCTCCACACAAATCAAATTAAATCAGCTTTCATTTAGTTCATCTTCCTTTTTCAAAAAGTAGTCCCAGTGATGACACACCAAGCTTTAAGTATGCTTTTACTCAAGAAACAGGCAGTTTCTGCAGCATTATTATTTCTGCATAAATAAAGAATCACAACAGCATGATTAATATAATCTCATAAAAAAACCCAAAACAGAGTACCTTTCCTGTTGTTTCAATGCCTCTGATTGTGCACACGTACAATACACCCCATGCACATGTTAAACACAGCAAAAGCCACCACTGGATACTGCCAGAATCCTCAATGGACGTGGAGATGTTTAGTGTTTCTCTGTACCAGTAGTAATCCACAGGAGAGCTCTTGGCACACTCTTCTACATAACCTGTAGCCACAAAATGGTTGTCATTCTGTATGTCTTTTACCTTCTTGAAAAAACAGAAACTAAACAATAAACACCAGTGTTCTAAATTGTACTACTTATTGCCAATGAATTTGTTGTTGGCAAATTTCGATTATTAGGGGCTAGTTTCATGGCAAAATGAGAGATTTGAAATCCAACTGTTTAACAGGTATTTTAATACAGTGGGTCTTCCACTCCCACACCACCTTCAGCAAGATTTTGTTTTTCTGTTTAGTGAGGCATTGTTCAGGATCTTGTCAGTTCAAGTTGAGTTCTCAGCTCCTTGCAATGCACTGGCCTGTGCAGTATTCTGTCCTGGCCTGCCCTTAAATGAGGCTTTTCATACTTATTCTGGGAGGAGAGGAGCAGAGCACTCTGAACAGCTGTTCACTGACCCACTAGCAAAACCAGCTTCATACAGTTTCATGCAAGGCTGACTACAGAAAACAAAGCTGCTGTTACCAAGCAGTCTCCAAGGAGCTATAGACTTGTCATATTGAGAGATACAGGTGTTTCAAATGGATTATGCATATTTTCTTCTCCTTTTCAATGTGCTAACGGGGGGCTGTTGGTGAAGAGATAGACGAAACACATTGCCTAAATTTGGAAAATGTTAATGTTTATGCTAGACCCGCACTTTGTGAATATTCTGTGTATGAACACATCTGTCAAAATCAACCATGAAGTTTCTTAGAAAAATTCAAGCTTGGTCTCAAAGACTAATGTTGACCACATTTTATGTAATGTGCATTTTTACAAAACACAAGTATCAAAACAGTGCAGTGTGCCTGACAGGACTGTCATGCCTACTGCTATTTCACAGAAAGAGGTTCATTTAAGGCAACTGTTAGAAACAGAAATATGTGTTGTGCAACAAAATATGGTATTTCATAAAATATACCTGTGCTGTTTTCATTGAGAGGACAGTTATTCCAAGGCAGGGGCTCTTGGAACGAGTTGAAGAAATACCACATCACATAGGCAATAATAGTATTATAATATAAGCCCACCAGGAAGGACACAAACATGGATGCTATGCCTGAAAAAAATAAAATCAGAACACAATGTAAATTTCAACAGTCTTGTCTCCAAGATATGTCACAGTGCATGGTATCAACCTCAACCTTTCCTTCCTCTCCTCCTACATTCTGGATGTAGGTTTATCACTATGAATTTGTTGCCTAAAGGTTGGACAGGTGAGTCCTATGTAGTTACATTCTAAAACTGCTCTGAGACTGAAGTTGATGCCCACTTAGGAGCCAAGAGACAACAGTATGAGAGGACTAACAGACACCACACAGTCCAGTTTACAGCCTTGCCAGCTGAAATCTAAAAAATTCAGGATGCTGGATAGATGTAAAGCTCAACTGATTTGGGATTTTGCTTGAAGGAGACCCCTATATGTCCTTCTTCCACAGTGTCACTGCAGATGTCAGCAGAGGTGGTGTTGTATAGGATGGATGGCTTCCAGGAGGCACAGTCTGTGACAAGGTACAGGATTCAGCCTGGTATGTGTCTTTCTCTGCTTGTTCCCAAGTAATCAACCTCTGGTGACTTCTCTGGCAGACAGTAAATGCTAATGATTAGCTCCTCTGAGCTCTTAGGTTCTAAAGAAACTTGAAAAATTCCAGATGCAATGAACAATTATCTTTTGTAACTGATTTACAAATGCAGTGGATGCCAAAACAGTCCTAACTGTGTTTCTTCCCTTTCAAGAGTGTGGTTGAGGTTGGAAGGGATCTCTGGAGGTCATCTGGTCCAACCACCTGTTGAAGCAGGACCACCTAAAGTCAGTGGCCCAGGACCACATCCAGGCAGACTTTAATATCTCTAAGATTGGAGAGTCCACAACCTCCCTGGGCAGCCTGTGCCAGCACTTGCTTCCCCTCACAGTGTTCCCTGACATTCAGATGGCACATCCTGTGTTCCCTGTGTAATGAGGCACTTGTGGAGTATCTTCTGTTGTGTGCATAATGCTTTTACTACTGCATTTTCAATTGAAGTTTGAATACTCAAGAGTCTGGCACAGATGTGAAGAAGTAATTTCTGCAAAAAATTTTTTCTCTGGCTTTTGGAATGGTACCTCTCAGATGAAAAAAAGTAAAATTAGGTGGAGCTGAGGTCTGCCACATAAAGATTCAATTATTATTTGTCCACAGAACAGTTACAGAACAAATTTTGGCATACTTAAATATTCACACTAATGGTAAAAACAGCCAATACCAACAACAGAGAAAATACCTCCAAGACCTGAAATTGGTCTCAGATTAGAGAAGGGTTTTAACTGGGCCCACGGTACTTGGGAACGTGAACACACAATTGTCACTGGCTTTATCATTAGTTTGACCTATCAATGGAGAGTTAGCAAGAAGGGAAAAACAACAGATCCTGGAATCTCTTATGGCACACCATAATAAAATCCTGAAGATTTGCTTTTTGGATTATCAGTTCAGAGAGTTGTGGTTTCTCAGGTGTCTTTTTGACTTACCAACTCCTTTCAGGGTAGGGTGGATAGAGCTCCATACGCCCACACTGCCTTTCCTCAGCCTTTGACCAATGGCAAACTCAAGATGTAGTAGGGGGATACCTTCTAGGACCAGCAAAATCAGGAAAGGGATCATGAAGGCTCCTGGAATAGATAAGAAAAATAATGATTCTGATCAGTAAAGTACTACAACAAAACAAAAACATTAGGTTTGTGAGATGTTGACATG
This sequence comes from Climacteris rufus, assembly GCA_013398175.1. Lineage (NCBI taxonomy): Eukaryota > Metazoa > Chordata > Aves > Passeriformes > Climacteridae > Climacteris > Climacteris rufus. The sequence continues at coordinate 1,716,413 of VZRZ01008138.1, read as the reverse complement.
GTAAGCAGCTTGAAAGCCTCATTATGGAAACCCTTCTCTGTTTTCTGAGCGAAGCTTTTGCCTGATTGCCCAGGCAGGGCACTTGATTACACTCATGGTTTCAGGTAGCAATTCTTATTCTTCCCAAGAGACAAACATAAACAGAAATTATACGCACTTGAGGTTAAACTTTGAAAAAAACCCCCACTTTTGTTTTGAAAGTGGAGGAAAGGTAACCACTTTCCTGGAATTACTTCCTTTTTTTTTTTTTTTTTTTTTTCTGCATAAGATTATGGTTTTACAGTTATGACTCATGCAAAATATATGAACTACTTGAATGAACGAAGTCAATTTACCTTGAAATATTAGGCAAGGAGCCTGGGGCAGTCTGCATAAAATAACAAAGAGCTCTTTGCATGTGTGTTCAACAGACTTTATGTTTGATTAGAAGAGATCTGAAGTACAAGGGTTCAAATCTTGCTAATTATGAGACAATAGAACACCATACTGGGCTATGAAAGTGCAGAGTCAAATGTTTGAATTTTGCTACATATTAGAATTATGTTTAACTTTGTAATCTAAACAGGAGTAAATAATCTGAATGCAATAAAAAATTGCAGACCAGAATGTCAGGGGCTCAGGTCTGGATGTTTACTGACTTTTTCCTCATGTGTGAAATAAAAACCAGATAGCAAGTGAAAGGAAACCTGAAGAATGAAAACCATCTGAGAAATGGAAATTTTTTTCCTGGAGATTCCAAGCTATTGAGAAAGCTGGGGAGCTGTGAGCACACAGCACACCTTTTTAATTTTTTTCCTTTCCTCTTTTTGTGCCTGTGCAAAGGCAGTCATAGAGTCCCATTACCTGACAGCTCTGCCATAGAGATGTTATGCTTAAAAAGTTTTTCTATAGCATCTAAATAAAGGTACCTCTGTAAGTATCTTGAGGCCTCAGGAAATCCCCTGAGGCTGATAGAGCACTCTTGGCATCTCCACCAACAGAGGTTGTTCAATTCTGAGAATCTTGCAGCAAATTTTACACACTGTGCTGTCAACAGAGCTATGGTGTAGGGACTGTGGTATTGCTGAATCTCTCTGTCTTGGAGGAAAAGCCGTGACGTCTGTCCAGACTGTGAGAATTGTGTGAGTGGAAGTGCACTGTGCATTTAAATTTAGTGAGAAAGTCTCAAGTGTGGAATAAATGGAGCTTAAATCAGAGTATCAGTCTGCCTGCTGTCTGCTGAAAGCAAAAAATTCAGGCTACCTTTGAATGCTTTCTAATGCTACACAGGAAATGGCCTAATTTTCCCCACCTTCTGCCAACAAAGAGTGTTGCTATCAAAAAATATTTTTCTTTGACAGGCATGATGAGGAACAAGTGGTGATAGCTTGAAAAAACTATAAAGGTTGTGTAATTCCTTATTCACCAAGATCTTTGACCAGGGAGATAACTTCTAATCAAGTCCTTAAGTCAAGATCTTTCTGTGACCTGATGAAAAAAAAGTGATGTGTCTCCATTAGGACCACCTTAGCAGGACTAGCTGCCAGTCCAGTTTTAAGTTTCAAGAGATGATCTAAAATCACTGCAAGCTGAGTTTCAAAGGGTGGCAAGGACTTATTCTCAGTGCAAATGAGAAGTATTCGGATCAGGTAGCTGTATAGATCCATCTTCTGGACTTAACTACTACCCTTGCTGAAGAAGGGCTTTACCAGGGACAACTGAGAGTGTGGTATAGCAGAGACCTGTATATGGCATCCAAAAGGGGAGGTAAAAAGAAAGGGTCCAGATGAAGCAGCCGTACAAATGGGGGGAGGATTTCAGATTCTTACAGGGTGTCTGGGGCTTGAAACAGAAAAAAAATCTAGAATTCAAAATTGCTGGTATAAACAGAATGATTGTGTCCGTTTTTCATCTTACCCTCATGAGAGCTCCTGGTCAGAGTGTGACAGGAGGAAAACTGTGCCAGCCTGACATGGGGTTGGAGCACAGGATAGATTTATGGCTGCTTGCACTTCCATGCATTGATTAGTAACTTTTTTGTCTTTGTGAAAGACCAGGTTGTCCCACTGACCCTCCCATGTAGGAAGGAAGCCATCAGGATGTAAGGGGATTGAACGCAACAGTGAGGGGCACTCACTGCACACACTGCAAAACCCCTGTTTTCTATGAAAGCAAAAGTAAAACAGGAGAAGAGTTATCCACAGAAAGAGGGTGGAGTGTCAGTAGAGAACAAACTATTTGAAGTCAAATTTGCATGTACTGCGTATCTAGTCAGATTAATTGGGGCCCTTAGGTGCATAACAGTGCATATTTCAGCACAGCTAAGGAAGTTCATAAAGCCAAAACGGGATGAGCCTTTAGAAACTGGAAGAACAGAGGGAGTCAGTTCCTTGCAGTGACTCAGTCTGACACGGTTTCAACAAGTCCAAGAACCTCTGCCAAGAACACTGGGTAAAACCTTTGCACTGCCAACAGTGATGCCAGGGCACAGGTGGATGAGGAATCCATGACTATTTCTGGCATAGGTGCCTTTCAGCCACCAGTCAACAAAGCATGGAGAGAGGGCTGCCCTGTTACATCTGACACGAGTAGCTCCTGCTGTCAGTAATTTTGCAGAAGTCCCTGGAGTGGTGGGAAGACAGAGGAAACAGCCTAGTCCCTCAAAAATTGGAATATGCCCTATATGTTTCACAGTTTTGTCACATGAAAATGCATAGTCAGGAAGACATGAGATAGGAACTGATTGCTTTAACACCCTCTATAACAGTATCTCAGCTAAGACCACCGTGCTAAATTTGAATTTGCAAGTAAGGAATTCCAATTTCCTCAAAACTAGGGTGGATCACCATAGGTCACTCTTCTCTGCCATTACAAAAGAGCCACTTTTCTCCAAGGTGAGACAGTACCAGCCTGAGGCTCCTAGACCTTTCATGGAGCTGTCCACACTAATGCAAGGCTTTCATTCTTGCAAGGACTACGTGGTCTCCTGAAAAGGGGATGTAGCTGAGATGTGAGAAGTGAGGAAGAAAACAAATTAGATCCTCTTTTCCTTGGAGATGACATCCGCATGGTAAGTTGACTCAGCAAAGCTGCTATATAGAATCCTGGAGTCATTAAGGCTGGAAAAGGCCTCTAAGATCACTGAGTCCAACCACTAGCCACAGTGTTCACCTCTACACCCTGTCCCCAGTGCCACACCCATACTCCTTCAGAACACTTCCAGGTTCATGTGGGACATAAAAAAATAAACCAATACTTTTTAAGCTGTGACAATTGCATGAACATAACAAATAAACCAATGATCTGAAAATAGATGCTGTGTAGATAGATAGAAACAATTATGAAAATGCCAGCCTGAAAACCTTACCACTGAAATATTAGATTCTCATCCTGTTTCAATACTGTATTTGGTTTGAACATCTGTATAGCTGTTATTCTCTCTGTAATCTAAGAGCTTCTACTGTAAGATTGAAGAAAATCATTCCTCACAAAGAGAAGGCAGGCAGACTTCAGATGGAGATGTTTTACTATGCTAACATATTCTTAGACCTCAGCTGTAGCAAGATGTCATTTAAGCAACTGTTAAATGAGGAACTGCTGATGTCATTACTGTCACTTCAGTCAGTGGGGTATGCAGAGATAAAAAAGTTCTCCCTCATGCAGTGGCAAGGTTTCCATGTGTGAGCTGTAGACTTAAAGGCTTTTTTTTTTTAAATCAATTGTTTAAACATTAAATATGAATCCTCCTTTCTGTAATGGTCATAAGGGATAAAACAAAAATATTTAACAGTTGATTAAATGACAAGTTGCTCAATAAAGATTAAATAAAAGCTATGTGCCATGTCAGAGAACTATCAAATGAAGGGAAATTTCAATCTCATTAAGCTGGTGAAATCATTGAGGCAAACACCATCCTTTTACATTGTGTGCATGTTGAACGCTATTTCGCATTTGGTAATGATGGATTTGACAATATTTAAGAGATCAAAGGATAAAATGTGCTTTGCTCTACTAAATTTCACTGGGGTAAATATTCCAATTAAAAAAACAGAAACCCAATCTATGACAACAAAAGTAGGTCAATTATGTAACCACCAATTTATATTTGTATATTTGGGTATCATAGTGTTGTTTTCAGGAAGAAGCAGCTCTTAAATAATTCCAGATTTAAGTTCAAACATCTGAAAATGAGAGTTACTTATAAACTCAGTGTTCCTAACTACTTTCACTACAGAAAATTTGCAAAAGAAAAATCTCCCTTCTTTGAAGTCCAAGTATCACAAGGGTAAATTTTACACTTCACTGTAGTCCATTTGTGTTTCCTAAGGAATATAAAATGTGCAAGCACCAGTTCACAAAGTAGGTAGACATCCAGCCTCATCTGGGAGTGTCCTTGGCTGAAATGGTCTCTACACCATTGCTACCAGACCTCACCCATGCAAAATGATCCAAACATTCATCCACACAACCCATATTCAAAAATAAAGAAGTTAAGATAGCAAAGCTAATCCTTAGAAACTAGAAGCAATTTTCAGGAGATAGTCTATGCAACAGTGATTCTCTGTGTACCTAATATCTGATCACGTGGTCACACAGGACTTTTTCTCATCACTGCAGATAATTGATACACAGCAAATAGCTACAGTTTAGGGATTTTTAAAATCTTTTAATGCACAGCCATAATCCACCATCATATCACACTGATCTTTAGGACTCTCTAAAACAATCACTCCAGAAACAGTCTGAGGAGGAAAATAACCCCCATTCCCAGTGAGAGAGCCAGAGCAGGAATTCCTGCTGCTCTGCACCCAGAATTCACTGAACACATATCTGTGCCCCTGAGTGGGGCACACAAATGCAGAGATTAATGAATCATCTTGGCCACCATGCTGAGGGAAAAAGACTAAGGCAAAACTTGTCCAAAATGTCTGGTAAATATGCATTTCCAGCTGGAGGTAGCTGAAGCCAGAGAGAGGGAGCACAACAGAGACAGGGTGTCATACACAATGACTTTCACAAGCCATCCCAGTCTGGAGTGGTTTTATGGTGTGAGGGAGTTTCCTTCAGCAATCTCACAGCTGCAATCAAAGATGTTGCAGTGCTGCCTCTATTGGGTGCTTGGTATGCTGTGAACATGGCTGAACTAGAGATGCAGGAGCCAGAAAATCTCATGAGACAGAAAATGTCTCAACACCAAAATATCTTCAGAAATAAGAACTTCAAGATCTGTTTTTACAGTTCAAATAATCACATATTCAATGTCAAATACATCCAACCAAAGAGCAGTCAGAGTCTATTTCTTTTTTTTCTGATCGAAGGGAGAAGTCTGAGAGCAGACACTGCAATGGGAGGAGGATGGTGGCAGCAGAAATTTGTTTTAGACCTAGAACAAGAGGCTGAGGTGCATTGTACAGCAGAGGAGGGGATAAGGGATTGCACAATAGCTCTCCATTCTTATGTGTGATGAAATTAAGGAGTCCTTTCTAAGAAGTCACAGGAAGGCATTGCTGATTACTCTTGTGTATTGATATGAGTCACAGCATTTGGTGCTGTTCAGCAGAACTGATGGAGAAGGTACCAAGTCTGGCTAGAAGGACACATATCTATGTTTTATCTTATAATTTCTTTGCTGTGTTCTCCCTTCCAACTTCTGCCTAAAATTTCAGTGAGAGAGTCCCAGGAAACAAGAAGCCAGGGTTAACTGTTGTCAGGGTTCCTGAGAAAGGACAAGCTACAGGATCATGAGAAACAAAAATAATTGCTTTCAAAGGACACATTAAAACAGAGAGTACTGACACAAAAGAGCAATTCATAGATCTTCACTGGCATCAGCCATAAAACCATGATCCATGCCAAGTTCTTTGCATTTGTTGCATATTTGCTTTTCAATTGTATCTCGTATGACTAGAACACAAGGGAATGACAGACTGAAAAACATTAAATCTATAAATCTACCCTGGAGAAAAGGGCATGTTCACTTTTGAAGACAAAGTAGAAGAACCTGAGAGGCCAAAGAGTGCAATGAACTTTGGAGATATAAACCTGGGGTTTTTTTCAAATTAAAGTATGGAAAAGGGCTTCTGACTTTGTGTGTGCATGTCTTGTAATTTTTTGCTACAAGAACTGGCTCTGCTGAAAATATCCTCCAGTTTGCACTGCAAACTCTGAACACCAGCCCATTTTAGAGAAATCTTACTGATAAAAGCATTTCTTCTTGCAACTGAGCCATCTGTTGTTACATGTCCCTGATTTTATGTGAGCAACTCCTCACAGAGCCCTCATTTGTCCCTACTCTAACTAGGAGAACATCTCACCATCTACATTTAATGAAACTCACTTAGGAATACTGTTCCTTAACACTAAATTTTTCTTTCAAGATCAAATATTACAAAGGACCAAATGTTTTTTACATGTCCCAGCATGAGACTTAGACAACTAGATAGCAGGCAGAAAAGAATGCAAGGAAATGAGAAATTTAGTTTTCATATAATACTTAAGCAATTGTTCAGCTCAAAATCATCTTTTAAAACAAAGAGCAAAACAGTGAAACAAAATTCTTAACATGATCATTCAGTCCTAACCTGAACCCTAAGGAGTTCCTAGTAAATGATATGGTGAATAACATACACTCAGATTTTAAATTACTTAACACAAACTGCTAAAAAATATTCTTAATGTTAATTCCTTTCATGATGTTACCCCTAGCACGAATTACACACACACACTGACTCTATAGGTGATACACACATCAGTCCAAGCCCAATAGAAAACCTACTATAAAAAGATCATTTGGGGTCATAATCAGAATCATAGTCCCAAGTATCTTATTCATATTTTTAAATACACACTATATACATGTATGTAAAGCAATGTTGGATTTAGATTGAGAAAATAAACTATGTACACGACAGTGGAAGACTCATTTGTTCAGTCTTCTGTCCTAAAATAAAAACCGACCCTTCTTTTTCTTCCATCACTGACACGACTTCAGTGGGTGTTCACGACCTGTGAAATAACCTTCTCCATTATACAGATTTCTAAGAGAGAACATCAGTGTTCTCACAGGAACTGACCAGTTCTAAACACATTCCATGTTTTGTTTATCAAAAGAGAGATTAAGCCTGGCTTATACCCAAAGTTAGTTAACATGTATTAAAGACATACCTCCTCCGTGGCTCTGACAGAGATATGGGAACCTCCAGACATTTCCTAAGCCCACACAGAACCCTACACATGTCAGCATATACTGAGCCTTGTTATCCCATTTTGGTCTGGAGTCTGCCTCTTCTTTCTCAAGGACCTCAAGTTCAGCATGGGAAGGTATCCTGTCCTCCAGGCCAGGATTGGGCAGCTTTAGCTTCACCATGTTTTAAATTTCCTGACTGAAAGCACTGCCAGGGAGGAATAATGAAACAGGCAGCTTGTCAGAAACCTGCTCAAAAAGAGACCATCTATTTGCTGCCTTCAGCTATATATAGTGAACCTTTGGCACTAGACTTGTAAGTGCAGGCTTGTGGTAAAAAGAAGCGTCAGCAAATCATTCAATTGACCAAGTGAGCTCTGACACTTATTAATGCTTTATCTGCCAAGGTTTTATGGAACATGCTGTTCGTCCAGTAGAAGACATTGATTTCAGCTAATGTAATTCAGGAGATACTTTGGCTATAAACCATAATCACCTATAAGGATGTGTAACACCCCCTACCACTCCCCTGTTTCAACTCAGTTAAATACATATATAGCCCTAGCAAATAAGGAATAGTAAGATTTCACTGGCCTCAGACTAAATATAGAGATTTCATAACATTTTTTATCAGGAAGATAAAGTGACTGTGACTCACCATCACGTTCAGTTTCCCATTATGTATGCTTACAAAGTTGTGTGTTTCACAATAAACATTTCTCTGTAATAGATTGTACTCTACTAAATGTTCTGACCAAAAGGATGGAGAACAAAAGGGATTATAAAATCTCACCTTTAAATTCATAAGCATAATTTGCTTACCCTAACACCTCTAATCAGTATGGAACAAGGTCTGAAGAACATAATGTCTGTCTTATAAATGGGCTTAAAAGCAAAGGCCACTTCACCTTTTCAGTAATCCTTGATACAGTGGTCAAAAATATTAAAAAAAGACACTGCTTAACAAATACCACAGATACTACTCACATTCTCATTATTTCAGCACAATCATAACAAAACCGGTCCCTTTGAACTTCAGTGTTATGAAAAGATAAGTACTTGCCACTGAAAACGATACATAAAATCTAACACTGTCTATGCCATAAGAAATTTTGTCAGCTACAGGCTCATTGCATGCAGCGACACAGGGTGGTCAAAATAAAGAACTAGGAGAGATCTTGTAAATCCAGCTCCTGGCAAAGAGGTGAGCACATTACAGTATCCCTTTGCAACCTTATCATGTTGATACAAAGTAGATTCCAAAGGCTGTTCATTATCTTTTGAATAGCAAAATTACCAAAAATATCTACATCCTTCACATGGACAACTGTATACAGTAGACCACGTGGATTTTCCCTGTGCCCAGTAGTAGGCATTAATATTTCCCTAACATGACTTGAAATATCTCTCAGTCTGCCTTGTGATAGCACTTGTCTTTTTCATGACCCTGTCAGGTCTGTGGATGTGCTGTGTCCTGATTAACCAATGCATTAGCAACTTTCTTCTCCTTTGCTGATTACAACTAAGGACTTCCTAGCTTGTGGATGATTTTCCTTTTCTAAGTTGCCAAAGGCATATGTTAAATTTCACTCAGTTTGTGCTACTCCAGTGCATTGTGCTGCACAACTCTTCCTGAATGATACTTTTACAGCACTCACAATCCTTCTGAGATTGTGTCAGAAGTATTTCATTAACATGCTACTATTTCTTGTCCTGAGTCACTAGTGGAAGAATGACAAAACACTATTCCTAAACTGATCCTCGAGGAACTGCCTTAGTAAGCTCCCCTTAGATCACCATTTCTGCTTTCAAGGTTACTATCATAATTAAATTTTTACCTAGTTCTTTGTTCACAGAGTCATCATAGAATCCTGGAATGGTTTGAAAGGGACCTTAAAGGCCATCTAGTTCCAACCTCCCAGCCACTGGCAGGGACACCCTCCACTAGACCAAGTTGCTCAAAGCCTCTATCCAGCTTGTGGATGGGTGACCTGTAACTTCTCTGGACAACCTGTTCCAGTGCCTCACCACCCTTACAGTGAAGAATTTCTTCTGATTCTCTAATCTATACCTGATATCTTTCATTTTGAAGCCATTATCCCTTGTCTCATCACTGGACACCCTGTCAGAAGTCCATCTCTGTCTTCTTTGTAGTCCCTTGAGGTACTGGAAGATGTTTTATGGTTTCCCTGGAGCTTGCTCTTCTCCAGGCAGAACAGCCCGAATTCTCTCAGCCTGTCTTTACAAGAAATGTGCTCCAGCTCCCTGATTATCTTTGTGGACTCCTCTGGACTTGCTCTAACAGATGCACATCTTCCTTATGCAGAGAGCCCCAGAGCTGGATGCAGTACTCCAGGTGGGGACTCAGGAGGACGGACTAGAGGAGTCACACTGGTTTTTGATGCAGAAGTTGGTTGGCTGGTCTCCTGGTCTGCAAACGCACACTGTTGGCTCACATCCTGGTTTTTGTCCACCAACATCCCCCCAGTTCTTCTCTGCAGGGCTGCTCTCAGTCCATTCACCATCCAGCCTGTATTTGTGCTTGGGATTGCCCTGACCCAGATGTAGCACTTTGCATTTGGACTAGTTGAACCCCATTATGTTCTCATGTGCCCACTTCTCAAGTTCGTCCAAGTACCCGTGGATGGCATCCCTTCCTTCTGTTGTGTCAGCTGCACCACTTTGTTCATGGTGTATCTCTTATTTACTTCAGTTAATACATCTAGTTGAGGTCATGTGGCAAAAGGTCTACTGAAAATTCCTCTCTGCTAAGTTTCATGAGCAAGCATTTCTATGAGGATCAAAAAACACATTCCTGATTGTCTTCTATTGAATAAATCCTCTTTTTGAAAGAATTTTATCTTACTCTGGTAATGCAAGGTGCCAGTGGTTGTTAGTGATCTATCAGTTGTTAAATATTTGCAGAAGCAAATATGCTGGTCTGGCATCTAGTTCAAATTTCTTTATCAGTGTAATAGCATGGCTAATGACCTTGGAAAGCACTGTGCCTTTTGCTGAAGGACCTAAAGTAGCAGTGACACCAGCTCCAATATGATCTGCAGGTGCTTGGAGCTGTTGTCTGTATTGCCACCCTGTGGACTGGAACAAGAAATTGGAGCTGCTCTTCCATAGTCACAGTCACTTGTTTATTCAATGGAGACCTTTCCTGTGCTCTGAGGTAAACTTCTCCTTCGTATGATGCCAAGCTTCTGTTTGGTGTGTCCCACGGGGTTTATTAGGGCTAACAAACCTCTACAAAATCCATGCTCTCACAATATAGGCTGCTACACAAGATATGTATTGCAAACTGATCATTATAAATGCAGGAGAAAATGGATCTTACATTTTGATTAGATTATTTGTGTTAAAATATTTCTAATGACACCTTTGTCTTTTTGTGTCCTACCCCCACACTTTTAATGCATTATTTTTTCAAAAGTTAAAAGGGCTATATGAAAAAGTAAGCCAACTTGTCTGTAAGTAACAAAATTTTACATAAACTTGATTAAAAAGGGAAATATCCCTTTGTTAAAGTCCTGCATTTTACTGGAACATACACACATAGGCATTTGTGGAAGAATATGGGCATATTCCTATTCTTAGATGCACATGTCTTTCATCTTGCATGGTGATGATGATGTAATGAAAGAGTATGAGGTGATAAAGAAAAGAAATGGCAGCAGCGGGTTATTTGGGATATAAAACAAGGCAAGAGGAAGGATGGAGCCACTCGTTTCCTTTTGGAGGGCCAGATCCGGGTTTGATGCGGTACCTCCTTGGCCGAGGGACTCTTGGCTATGGGAGAGTGTCTGTGGTAGCCTGGCTCCACAGGGATGTTCCCAGCTGGGACACAAGCTGTTGTCCCCTGCAGCTCAGGTGCAGCCTGACACACTCCACCAAACTGGCCTCCTGGCAGCTGCTCCTGCTCTGACCTCTCTGTGCCAGCACAGGCACTCCTGGACTGCTTACTTCCAGCCCTTTAGGAAGAAATTCCATCCCGTATGGAGAAGGACTGAAAGGAGGTTGTAATGAGGTGGGGGTCGGTCTCTTCTGCCAGGTAACACAGAAGAAGTGAACTCAAGCCAGGGGAGGTTTTGACTGGATATTAGGAAAAATTTCTTCCTGGAAAGGGTGGCCAGGCTTTGGAACAGGCTATCCTGGGAAGTGGTGGAATCACCAACCCCAGATTTTAAATCATCCTAATGAAGGTGGATCACCATATTTAGCAACAAAAATAAATATAAGACTGGGAATCCAGTGCCAAAACCTGAAATCTAAAGCCTTAGGTCATAAAAGATTCAGCAGATTCATTGTGCAACAGCTTTCAGATCACCTTGATCTGCACAGTTTCATACCACTGTATTGATTTTTCCTATTTATTGTAATAATAAAATATCTGAGATTACTTAAAAGCAAACTGAAGTATTTTACACCTATGTAAAGTTAAGTGCAGCTCTGCTCCTGTGAAGAGTAGGGAGTTGGAACTGATGATCCTTCTGGGTCCATTCCAGTTCAAGATATTCTATGACTGATTCTTTTTGCCCTCCATCATGGGCTGGAGGAAATTGCACTGGGAGAAGTTCTTTTATCCGGATCCTATGAAGAGAAGGACAAAGGGTAAAAAGCACAAAAGGATAGGAAACTGTTCTTTTGAAAAAACAATTCATTTTATATAAAACCATTGAGAAAAGCAGAGAGCATTGGCAATATACAGTGTGCAACCAGTCATAGTTTCAAGCATGAAATGCAATATGATCCTTTCATTGTGATTCCATCATGCCTGGTATGACATGGAACAAATCTATAACTCTCCAGATATTTCCCTTGTTCCTTGCAATATACCAGGCTATTAGGATTAACTACATTATTTTCTGACCCCTTTTAGTACTGCAACAGATACTGGTGTGAAATCTCTTACTCTAGTAATTCTATAGGAATATCTTACCAGCATTAATCCTATTTTCTAGTCAGCTTCTACTTTGTAGTCAAAGCATCATATACAGCAACACAACTGCTCTTGCTTATGTAATGAGCCTAAACCAGGAGAAGATGGAAACATAAAGATTTCTGTGCCTGTATGGCCCAATAAAAGTGAAGAAGAAGAGGAAGAAGAAGGAGAAAGAATAGAAATTTCAAGGGTTAAATGAATAATCTCATCCCTAGTTGGGCCATCCTTTAAAATAGGTGGAGAAAACACAAAATCTTTTTACAAGCTGCCAATGGGTAACATCTTTGACCAGCTATGCAAAGAGGGAGACCCCAGCTCAGGAGGAGATGTAAAATCCCCAGCCTAGGGGACAGTAATGATCATATTAAGAAAGGGAGATACACAGGCAAAGTGTTTCAGGGTTGCTCAGTTTTAAGGGTAATAAACAATCACAGGTGGTCATGCAGTTTACCTTGCAATAAATGATCTGTAGATTTTTAACTTGATCTAAGTTTTATGCTCTGTTGTTCTCCAACTCTGCCTGGTAAGTAACGAAAAGGCACAGCTCTCACAGCTCCTCAGCTGGCATGATTTGATTTCCTGTGTGTGCTTCAAGGCTGCTGTCACCAGCCCACAGCAGTTCAAGCAGGGATACCTTGAAAGCTTTGGAGATGCCCAATAAATTTTGGAGGCTAAGTCTCTTCCCATGAAATTGCAGACTTCTCCAGATGGGAAAGAAGTCCTTCTTGTGCTGACAAGTATCACTGCAGAGGAGAAATAAGACAGCATTGAGCTCTTGTTAAAACTCTGTCCCAGTCTATTGGGAACACAACAGAGGTAGGATCTCACACACAATGACTTCCACAAGCATTCCATTTTGGAGTGGTTTTACAGTGTCAAGGAGTTTCCCTCAGTAATCTGACATGCCTAGAAACTGTCAGGTTTATTGTGGAAGTAGCAGTGTCCTTAGCCACAGAAAAATTAAAGGGAACAAGCCATGAACAACGTCTGGTGTAGTTCATCCAGAACTGAGCTGACACAGATGCCCAGGTAGCCTCTTTCTCCTTTTTATCTCCCAGATAGAGGCACAATCTTTATATTTGACTATACTGGTAGATTGCCTACTATTTACTTCAGCTTTACATATAAAAATGTCACTGAAGTAATAGCCGATCCAGCAGCATTATGCTTTTTTGTTTTGATCTTCTTGTTGACACCAGGAAGGGAGATGTGCTGTCCTTAATACTTCACTGTATACAGTCAGAAGATCACCAAAATATTGGTTTCATCTTAGAATACATTTCACCTTTGCAATAACTTTGGGGGGACATACAGGTAAGGAGCACCAGGGTAGAACTGCTTCTCTGCACAACACCAAATTGTCTGATCTCATGATCAGAGCTCTGGAGCACTTCTCGTATGAAGACAGGCTGAGAGAGTTGGGGTTGTCCAGTCTGGAGAAGAAAAGACTCAGGGGAGACGTTATTGTGGCCTTTCAGTACTTCAAGGGGGCTTATATGAACACAGAGACAAATTTTTAGCAGGGCCTGTTGCGATAGGACAAGGGACAGTGGTTTTAAACTAAAAGAGAGTCGACTTAGACCGGATAGAAGGAAAAAATTTTTTACAACAAGGGTGGTGAAACACTGACACAGGTTGCCCAGAGAGGTGGTAGGTGCTCTATCCCTGGAAATATTCAAGGTCAGGTTGGATGGGGCTCTGAGCAACCTGGTCGGTTTGGAGATGTCCTTCTTATTGCAGGTGAGTTGGACTAGATGAGTTTTCAAGGTCCCTTCCAACCCAAACCATCTATGATGATCAGTGTCCCCCTGAATTTCTTAGCGTGCTATTGCTTGGGATCTCTCTCTCTACAATTACCTCTTCTCTAGCCGGCAGCAGAACATGCTGACAGTTGTAGATTGCTGCTTGCCATGCTCATTAAGCAACGAACAGTGTCCTTCAATCCAGTTTGCTACTGTTTTCTTTTCCAGTGCTGTAGTGTACAACGAGGTGCTAAGAGGCTGCTGAACTACACCCAACCCCTGCAGAGGTCTGCCACAGTACCCACTTTGGTGGGAGACAAGGTCATTCTGCCTTGGTCACCGAACACCACGGGTTTGCTCGCCTTTCTTGTTATTACACCCCGGTGCTGTTTGGGCCAGAGAGTTCTGACTGTGCAGCACAGGACATGTGCTCCAGAGGAGTTCATGGGAACAGAGGATGCTGCTGCGGCAGCCACAAGGGGGAAGCAGCACCCAGAGATACAAACACCAACCACTGTAGCTGAAGATTTCGTTCTGATTGTGTTTAGAGGTGGGGTATCTCAGACGTAGAAACACAAGAGCGAAGAGGCATTTTTTCAGAAACTGGACAGCTCTGGCTGATATCAGCACAGGGCTGCTGGGGTGGATGAGTGCCAGCAGCCGTCACCAAAGGTCTCACAGTCCCCCAGATCTCTTCAAACTCTTCCCTCCGCAGATTCCTTGTTTCCAGAGGCACCATTTACTTTCAGTTCAGTTTACTTTCATTTGTTTGTTGCAGCAATCAGTCATTTGTTTTGTTGTGAAGTGGCCATTGCCTCACTGCTAAGCTACGCTGAATCTCAGTGAGTTATTTCTCAGCAGACCCTTCTGTTGGCTCAGCTATGCCGTGGCCTAGGGAAAGCTCCTGGACCAGGAAGCAAATTAATGACCAATAAACGTGGGTCTTGGCGTGCACACCAGCAACGCCTTCATATCCAGCTGCGCCAAAACTCCAACTATAACTGCAACTCGACTTTCATCCTTTAATCACAACAGTAACTCAAATTCCTTTGATTTCACCACAATACCCAAACTGCTGATCACTATTTCTGCCTTGTATCCTCCACAGAGGAACATTCACTATTTTCTCATCCACACACAGGAATGCTCAAAACCAATCTTTAAAGGGCCACAAGGTGGAGAATCTGTTTGTCAAATACAAATAGATTGAGGATCTCTTATGATGGGAACAAGGATTTGCAAAGTGTCTGAACAGTCCTAGGGCAGCTGGATTGCAGTTCTTCTCACAGAGCAGGAAGATGAGGGAAATGAAAAGCAGCTGGCATGCAGAATAAAACATCTGAGGGATTCTGGAGGAAGGCAGAATATCCTACACAACCTTTTGTTGAAGGGATGACCCCAGTCTTTCAGAGGGTCACCTTTAACCCCACAACTTTAGTTAATCCTGCTGCATTTACCTATTTAACGAAGCTGTTCTTTCATAAGAAGCAAACTTTACAACATACTCTTTACTCAGCACCAAGACCAAAACTTTTTACAAGTCAATTTAAAAAATGTATAATTTCTTAAACCTAAAATGGTGCAATTAGCTTGTACAGTCAGAATAAAGTAGCAGATTCCACTTCTCCCACCCACCTTGACAAAGTTACAAAACAGTGAAGAAATACATAAAGGTTTTTATTAATTGTTATTGTTTAACAGGTGAGTGAGAATTTTCATAACAAAAATAAGTTCATTAAATACTTTGAAAACAAATTATTCTTGCATTCTACGAATACATGGGCAGTTCCAAGCAATTAACCAATCCAGAACAACAGTGTTGGGCAAGATAAAACGTCAGAATTTTGAACATAACAAGGTGGAACGTTTCAAAAATGCACCACACATTTCCAAATATGAGTTTTGGTAGAAACTAACAGGACCAGTGCTTCTAAACCAGTTATACATTTTTTAAAAGCCTTTTGAAGTAACTCTTCAGTCTTAATATAATGATCTTCGAAGTGTCCATGAACAATAGTTCAACACTTAGTTGTACAAATAAATGACACTTCTAAAACAGAGAAAGTGAATACCAAACCTTTATTCCATTGCATCCAACTCTGTACAATCAAGTGTGTAAGGCTTGAATGTACATATTTATACTGAGAAAATACTATTTTACCCTCAATTACATTTTCTTTAAACATTTTGAGTGATATGACAAACTATGAAAAAAATTAAAAAGCATAAAACCTTTGATCTTTTAATACCAAGATGTACAAATTCAAGGCAATGAATCTCAAATACACTGGCATTGATTCACTGTTTATTTGTCAGCTGAGCAGCTTAAGCATCCATGCCACAGCTGTTTGGTCACTTTCCATATCCAGAAGGAATTACACACAGGCCAAGTTCTTCAAACTAATTTGTTCTACTGGGCAATCAGAGTGTGTGCCTGTGTCCAGCTGCAGCAGCTTGGCTCAGGGTGTCACACAGGAGCAGTAACTCAACTGCAGTCTCATCTCCCAGCCCACACACGCTTGGCACCCACACAAGCTGGGGCCCTTCTGGTGTTTGTGATCTCTTTTTTCTCCAAGTTGTCTACTACAACTTTATTTTAAAAAATTAGAGCATAAAAGACTAATAAATCAACACAACAGTATAATTAATACTATCAAGGTGAGCAAAATCACAACTAGAAAACCACATAGTTGGGAAGTATCTGTTCAAGAATTTTGTTATATGTTAGATACTTCTGCTTGGTAACTGGATTAAGTTGCACACACTACTTCAATAGATTTATCTGCTGTCTTGCGTGCTTGGGCTAAAATGAAACCAGGACAAAACAGTAAGAGAAAAAAAACCCACATCTGCAGGAGTTAAACTTGGATGGGCATTCAACTAGCTGGATTGCTTCGAAGCCGTAATTCCAGGTGATTGCCTAGAGCAAAGGTGTTTGTCAAGTCTAGCCCTCAGTAAATAATGAACTGCTAATTAAAGAACCCACAACCTAATCAAAGCCAAGTAACAGAGAAGACTGGATGCTATAAATAAAAGGGTAAACACTGCCCCTTTGAGGTCTAAGGCTGGATTAGGAAAGAGGAAAAAAAAGATGATTGAAAATACATGGCACATTTGAAAAAGAACTTGGTTCCTACTGCTAAAAGGACGAAAGAATACTCAAAGTTTTAAGAGACTTCAGGTATTGAAATGCACTGTTTTTTGAAAATTCGTTGTTGGAACTTTTAATCTGGATCTGTTTATTTTCCTGTATTATTTTTCTGTATCTACTATTTTATTTTTACAAAATCTATTTTATTTTACTAACTAAATTAAAAAGCCCCCTTTCTTAAAAGTCTGCAAAGCTCATATATCTGTAGGCTTTCATGGTCATGTGTATGTAAAGTGGTGAACCACAAGCACAAAATTTAAGAGCTTTAGAATAAAGTGTATGTACTTCAGTTCTGGGAGAAGGGAAACAGTCAGAGAGGGAGTAGTGGCTACCAGTGCAGGCTGCATTTAGGTTCCTATCTGCAAGTAACAAACAGGACCTGTCCAAGGAGCAGAGCCAGGTGCAACAGCAAGGAGCTTCCTGCAAGCTAACCAGGTGGCAGCCAGTGCCCTGGGAGGCAGAGGCAGCAGCACGGTGACATCCATAATGGTGGCACATTGTTGGGTTACAATTGAAACCTCAACTGAGAAAAGAATATCAGTATTCTTAAGGTATGTCAGATATATGAGAATATAACTTCCAGCTTATACATTCCCCAGCATCTGAGAATGGATCCTGAGCGCCAATGAGACATCAGCCTGTTTCTTTATGTTATTTGAATTGGCATCTTTTGGATGTTTCATTCATAAAGCACTACTTGCATACTAAGCTGGAAGACAATGCCAGACTGATTAATCAGAGACAGGATCATACTATTCCCCCCCAACAGACGCATTTATACACACACACACACATTCACACACGTATGTATTTATATAATAGACAAGGAGGATTTATGTGTCAAGCAGCTGGCTCCAACACAGTCTCTTCCAAACATCTGCCTCAAAATCAGCCTTGCTTAATCAAACAAACTTTAAAAAATAATAATAGTAAAAAAAGTGTTGAGACAGCATGTAAAATGTCAGGGATAAGGAGCACAACGTGCTACCACACCTGGGGGACACAAAGCACACTTCTCTGTTGTGAGTGTGACCATCAACAAGGTAAATCCCTCTAAACTGAGTTCTGTTTTGCTGCTTCTGATACCTGTGGAAGCTGGCCTATCTCTATAGTGCAACACAAACACACCCACAGAGTTTAAGAGCATGCATAGTTCACCAGAGCATCTGTTGTTAGTGAGAGGAAAGGCACCGGCACCGCACATGTCCCATGCAAATACAGGTGCAGCGAGGAGGAGGGATGGCAACACAGCAGAAGAATGTAACAGCTTCAGACTACAACTGTGATTGTCCCTACCATGCACAGTGGAACACAAGGAATGCCACTGCTTGCCCTACTCAGCGTTTTCCTAACATGGCCTTTTCTACCCTCTTGAACTTCTGCAGCTCTACAGCCAGTTCCCAGGATCTCAGGTACAGCCACATCAGCTTTCCATTTTGATTTTTGTTTCTGTTCAGCACATTGCCACAGTAGTTATCATGCCTGAAAATATCTTTTAAGCCACTCTCCACATGTAAAGCCATAGCAATAGGATTAGTTGCTGCTTTAACTAGCAGATTTTTCTCTACCTCTAGTCTCTGAGTTCTGGGTACAACAAGGCTGCAGTAGATGTCCTGTCTTTCTTTCAGTCCCTCTTCAAGTTCTTTTAGTAAATTATTGGCTCTCTTTTGCCACTCTTCTTCCTTTGCCAGGCAACTCTGGTACAAGGTACCTTCTGCTCCTGAGTTCAGAAGGACTTGTTTTTCTCGTTCCAACTTCTGCTGCTCCTCCTCTAGGAGCCTCCTCTCTTCCACCAGTTTGCGGCTCTGGGACACGAGGGCTTCACGGTAACTGAGGCTCCTGTTGCGTTCCTTCTCCAGCTCCACCTCCAGGTGAGCAACGGCACGGCGATTCTCTGTGATTATATCCCGGTATTTGTCCTCCAGGTCGCTTTGGAGAGTCGACTGCTTTTTGTAGTATTCTTGTTTTGCTTTTTCTATTTCTTTTTGACATTCTCTGGTCCAGATCCAACCTATCATATATAAAGAAGACTTCACATACAAAGTCATGATGGGTGTGATTAATTAACTGTGCCTCAAGTGAAGCCACTAAGTGGTAAAAAACGTTCTTTCCTGCCCTCCCCAGTGACACTCACTGTTTTTACATGTCCCCACAAAATGTATTTCTGGGGTCCCTGTTTCACAGAAAATCACTTTATATGACCATGTTTTCTCTGAAGTAAAATATCCCCTATTCTTTTATTGCCAATGCTTGCACTACTTGGGTTAAAGAAGGAAAATAAAGTCACAGAGAAACAAACTGGAGGTTTCTGATGCACGAAGAGCTTTCTAGGTCCAGTAAATAACTATACATCAGCAACATCTTGGATTGTTACCTCCGGGCTCTCCAGCACATCCTGTGTCCACTTTTCGTGGAGAGTTTTGTAAATCGGAGCTCATTACATACGGATTCAACTCCGTGTATGAAAAGCGGTCACTGCCTTAGCGATACCAACAGTGCTTGTCGTTTGTAACATTATAAAGAAGAAGGCCTGAGAAGTCCCCAGACGGGGCACGGCTTTGTCACCGCACTGCTTCAGGAGCCCCCCGTGGGCTGGGGCCCCAGGGCTACTCACGGAAGGCGGCCAGGCCCAGCATGGGCACCAGCAGCGCGTAGTTCCACCTGCTGCCGTCATCCCCGGCGTCGCGCCGATTGGGCAGGATGTTCCAGTTGGGAGGCTCGTTTAAATTATTCATGAAGGCACCTGCGATGCACAGAGGGGACCCGCGGCCTCAGCAGCGCGCACTGGGGCCGGGGCCGCTCCCAGCGCCACCCTTCCTTCCCGCTGCGGGACTGCGAATTCTGGCCGAGCCCCTCGAACGGCGGCCCCGACACTTGGGAGCTTGGCCGCGCCGCGGGTGGCCAGGCCCCTGCCCCGGCCCCTGCCCATTCCCGTTCCCATTCCCATTCCCATTCCCGTTCCCGTTCCCGTTCCCGTTCCCGTTCCCGTTCCCGTTCCCGTTCCCCCTACTGCGGGACCCCCACGCACGAGCCAGGTAGCGCTCGCGGGCCCCTCGCGCTGCCACTCACCTGCAGGCGCGGCCCCTCCCGGGCCGGCCCATCAGCCGAGAGGAAGAGGGGGGGACAGCAAAAGGACTCGCCCGGGCCGCGGGCGCTGCCGGACGTCCGTCCCCGCCCAGACGGGCCCTGTTTATTCCAGTGAGGCCGGCAGTGAAAGCCAGGCCGGGAGAGCCGTCTGAGTTTCGCTCTCCGGGATTGCGGAGCCTACTGGTTTGTCCTAGGGAGAAAACAACGTCTTTCGTTCAGCCTTTTGTCCAAGCCTTATGTCTAGGAAGTGATCTTTCCCACAACTTCAAAAATAATTCTAGCCTGTTTATTATGCCATATTTCAGGCGCTGTCAGAAAAGTCTTACAGCGTTGGAGAACTACATTTTTCAATATTTCACTATTTCACCAAGGAAAAATAATGGCAGTAACACGATTCTAGTTTTGTTTGTTTGTTTCATTCTTTACGCTCTGAACAGGAGCTGTTGAGGAACCTTGCATCACGCTGCTCTTGGGTAGGGTTGGATGGCGGTCCCCTCCCGGGCACGGTTGGTCTGTCCCGCCAAACGCCGCGCGTGCGCTCTGCGCTCCTGCTCCCCCCGGGTCTGTGGTGCGTGATGGCGGCAGCGGCGGCGGCTGCGCGGGGACTTGCGAAGCGCTGGCTGCGCCCGGCCGCGGCTTCCCGGGCGGTGAGTCCCTGCTCTCTTCCCTACTCTTGTCCCTGTCCTTATGTCTGCCCTGCTTTCCCACCGGCGTCGGTCCGGCTCCGCTGTCTCCTCCGTGACCTTGACCCGCCCGGTGTTTTCCCCACCCCCGGCAGGTTCGGTCCCTCCGGTGCAGTTTTGGAGCGGCACCGACCTCGCTACTCGTGTCCTGGGGGCAGGTTGCTGGGAGTAGGTGGCTGTGGGCATGGCCAGGCCGCGCCTCCCGGCTCGGGAAGCGAGCGCCGTAGCCTGAGGCCCTGAGCAGGTCCTGAGGGAGTGAGGGAGGCAGCGGGAATGTGATGTGCTGGGAAAAGGCCCTGGAGCAGCCTGGCAGGTGCGGCTCCAGCGCCGGGGTAGGAAGGTCGCCGCAGGCTCCTTCTGTGTCAGGAATAGTGTGGCCAGCAGGACCAGGGAAGTGGTTGTGCCCCTGTAGTCGGCCCTGGTGAGGCCACACCTCGAGTCCTGTGTCCAGGTTTGGGCCCTTCAGTTCATGAAGGACATTTTGGTGCTGAGATCGAGTCAGAGAAGGGCAGCTGAGCTGGTGAGCTGGTGAGGGGTCGGGAGCACAGGTCCTGTGAGGGTCAGCTGAGGGAGCTGGAGTTGTTAAGCCTGGGGAACAGGAGGCTCAGGGGACACCTCATTGTTCTTTACAACTCCCTGAAAGGAACGTGTAGCCAGGTGTAGTCAGTCTCTTCTCCCAGGTCACCAGCAACAGAAATGGCCTCAAGCTGCACCCGGGGAGGCTTGTGTTGGACATCAGGAAGAATTTCTTGACAGAAAGAATTAAACATTGGAATGGGCTGCCCAGGGAGGACATCGAGTTACTGTTTCTCCTCGAGGTGCTTAAGGAAAGATTGGACATGGCACTTGGTGCCCTGGTTTAGTTGATATGATGATGTTCAGTCATTGGTTGGACTCGATGGTCTCAGAGGCTTTTCCCAACCTAATGGGTTCTGTGGTTCTGCACTTCTGTGAGTGGCTTGGACCTGGCTGGTGGTTGTGCCCAGAAAGGGCTGCTGAGGGGTCTGGCAGGTGTGTGTTACCTGGGCTGTAAGTCCTGAGTGAAAGCTTGTTCTTCTCCATGGTGGGGTTGGAGTTTTCAGTTTCTTTCCACTGTTCTCACCCTGTGTGCCCATATTGAGCTTGGGATTACTAAAGTCAGCTGCAGTTGTCCTTGTCTTACAAAGCAAGTGCAGAAAAGACAACTGCAGAGAAAGGGAAAGACTCAAAGAGTGTCTCCATGTTTTAGATGGCAGTGAGCTGGCCCTGGTTGGACTTTTAATTTCACGAGGGCCACGATCTTCCTAGTAGCATAACAATTCAGGGTTACTGTGATCAGTGTTTGCTTCAGACTTAGTGTGACATCTTTTCCTGCTTTGTGGACTTTTGTTCAGACTCAGTGTGGTAACACAGCAGTGTGGAACAGGGAGAGTAGCTGCTCGGAGGAGAGTACTGGTAGAATTCCTTATGGACAGGTGTTAAAACTGATCTCATTTGAAAGTGACTGTGGAAACCAGAAATTTGTTAGCAAGTATATTGGCACAGTAGATTTGCTGTTGAGCAAGAAGATAATTTGGGGAAACTGGTATGAGAAATGATAAAACTAGACTGAGGAAGCTGCACTGTAGGTCACTTCAGAGATGGGGAAGAGGTGGTCATCGGGAAGTAATGGGGAGGGAAGAGCTGCTTGTTAGCATATTGCAGGGTGATGGAACCATGAATGTAACATTTGCTGGAAAAGGCAGCTATCACTCCAGTTTTAGGATATATTTCAGATAGGGAAGTGCTGTTGTCACTGGACAGGTCACTAGTATGGTTTTGTGTTGCTTTTCTCAGCAATCCTACATGCTGAGTTAGGCTGATTTTTTGAACTATGTAAAGGAGGAATACCAGGTTTTATTTACATTGGAGATGTGGAGACTTAAGATCCTGGTTGTTCTAATCTGTCAAAGCAAAGACTGAATACTGAGTAGGTTTAGCTGCTGGCATTTTTTGTTTGGTTTTGAACATGTCAGGGCAGAGGGAATGACATTGCAGAAGGGTAAAACTTGCACCCTTGTGCTTAGTTTATGTATTAATGGTTCTGAATTGGTCACTAATTTCATAGAGAATAAGAGAAATATCTCTGATTTTTGAAGCAATGCTCAGATGGAAGAGCATTCCCTACAACCTTTTTTAATTTTCAGTACTGTGACCCCCTGAAATAATTCAAATTCGGAGGATTGCTTGACAGGAGAGGTATTTTCCATTACTTGCCATGGTTCCCATAAAGCTGTCTTCATCTTTCCTTAATTATGAAAAAAATGCAGGAATACCTACAACATTAATTGCAAACATATTCTTCTGTCGATGCAGCCTCAGTCTGAGAGACTGGTCACTGTTAGTGAAGTAAATAATGAGTAGTCTGTGACACCCTGTTAATTGCAGGCTGTTTTCTCATCCAGTCAAACTTCCTTTGATTATACGGTATGATTAGGGGAAAGCCAGAACTTCATTGCAGGTGGCTCTAAAATACATTAATATTCTTATATATGTGGTGTGGGTGGTAAGTGAAGCTTTGGTGTATGTGCAGGGTAGCCAAGGATGCTGAAAGTCTATCCTGGGGAAACATTTGTTCTCTAATGGTTGTCTTGGCTTCTTTCCGTAGTGGCCAGCGGCGTGCCAGGCTCCGGCACGGAACTTGCACTTCACAGTCTACGGAAAGAAAAACGCCTCCACAAAGGTTTCTGATTCGGTGCGTTCGTACTTTTTATGCCGTGGTTCAGTGGTGCACTTAATGCTTCACAGACATGAAACAGCCAGGTACCTGGTTTTAGTGGAGTGTTGTGTTCAAGTACTCAGGGAGACTGAGTTGCTGAAATGCTTGGCTCTCTTAGTGACAGCTTCCAACCAAGACAGTGTGACAGTATTACAACTGCTGCAAGAATCTATTGAGAACATTAAACCCATGCTGCTTGTGTTTTTGTGAAACTTGTTTGACCTAACCTGAACTGTTTGTGATCATAACAAACTGATTTATTTTTCCAGATTTCTACACAATACCCTGTAGTGGACCATGAGTTTGACGCAGTTGTTGTGGGAGCAGGAGGAGCAGGTCTGCGGGCTGCCTTTGGTTTGTCAGAAGCTGGGTTTAACACAGCCTGTGTCACCAAGCTGTTCCCCACCCGCTCCCATACTGTTGCTGCACAGGTGAGAAACGGGGCAGAACAAATTCAAAAAATGCCTCCTGTCAGAAAGCTGATCTGGATATGCAATCATGGAATGGTTTGGGTTGGAAGGCACCTTGAAGGTTGCCCAGTTCCAACCCCCCTGCCACGGGCAGAGATTACACCCATTGGATTAGGTTGCTCAGGACCCCATCCAGCCTGGCTTTGAACACTTCTAGGAATGGGGCACTTGCACATCATGTTTCAAGGCCATGCTTTTTTTATAAATACTGCATATTTAGTTGAAACTTTTTTGGAGCGTAGTATATCACAGAGTCACAGAATCGTTAAGTTTGGGAAAGACTTTTAAGATCATAAAGAGTCCAACCATTAACCTGTCACTGCCAAACTTTATATTAAGTACCAGGTACTTTTCGTTTTACTTCCAAGCTAATGACCTTGCAAGATACATTTTTTTAATCTCGCTTTCAGGTGTTCTTATAATCCTTATTTCCTCTTATTTTTTAATTTCATTATACTGCCCTATTTTTCTTCCCCTTTTCTAAACATTATCCAAATGCAGCACTATTTCTCTGCCTACAGTGTAACTGTGATTCACTGTTACACAGAACAGCAAAAGGAGTTGTGAAACTGAGAAATTTCACAGGTTTTTTCAGAGCCACATTAAATCTGACTTTATTTCTTGTTCATAAGTGCATAAGTGGTGTGTGACTTTTAATAAAAATGAGGTGAACTCACTAAAACTGTAGTTGAGTACTGTAATTGCAGGAAAATGGATCTTCCTTTTCAGGGAGGGATCAATGCTGCTCTGGGGAACATGGAGGATGATAACTGGAGGTGGCATTTCTATGACACAGTGAAAGGGTCGGACTGGCTGGGTGACCAGGATGCCATCCACTACATGACTGAGCAAGCCCCAGCTGCGGTGATAGAGGTGAGACTCGCTGCATTTGATGTCAGCTGTGGTTATAAATAACACAGGCCAGCTTCCAAGGAGATCTTAAAATAACTTCTTGTGTTGTTAAACACAAGTTTCTGATGCTTGTATTTGGGTTCAACAGCTGGAAAATTATGGGATGCCCTTCAGCAGAACTGAAGAAGGAAAAATCTATCAGCGTGCATTTGGCGGACAGAGTCTTCAGTTTGGAAAAGGAGGACAGGCTCACAGATGCTGTTGTGTTGCAGACAGGACAGGACACTCACTCTTACATACTCTATATGGCAGGGTAAGCAGTTGTGAAGTAAACTTGATTTGGGTTTTTGAATTTGCATTTAATGATTTTTTTTTCCTTTTACCATAAGAGTTTGAAAAAAAAAATCACTCAAATCAAACATGTAGCTGTTCACATATGAACGAGGAAATCAGGGGGATGGCTTATAACAGTTCTGGGTTACCTTCCTTCCTGAGGCAGTGTGGAAGGATGAAGACAATGGATGTTAACTAGTGTACCCTGTTAGCTTTGTGGTCTGGACTAGTTCTGCACTGTTAGTACTTTTGTGTCTGTTAACAGACCAAAAGAGAATTTATGTTAACTTTCCCCCCAGAAGCCCTTTTCTAAAAAAAATTTGACACAGCAGCAGTGGGGAACTCTGAATAGAGGTACAAGACAGCATTTTTTTTCAGCCATCTTCAAAATGGGAGGAGGGGGAAAGGAGGTGTAAATGACTTAAGTGCGTTTCTGTGTGCGTTTCTGAGCTTGTTCTGTGGCAAATAAGTGATGCATGTTCCAGCATCTCTGCCTATTAGTTCTACAAACAGTAATTAAAGAAAGTTCTTTGAAAATGGGAGTGAGCTACTGAAACCCAGAAATTTAAGTACCTGGTAGTTACTGTTTTTTATTTACTTGGTAGCCAGCTAATTGCTCATCTCCAAGTTCACACTGCGGACGCTGCTGCAATACAAATGCTCAATGCTGCCAAACGCTGCTCTGATCCTTGAGGGCATGAAAGAATGTTTGGCTCTGTGCCTGCTGGTTTATGAGGCTCCCAGAGGAGTATTCCATTTCTGTGGGAGAGCTTAGGTGCAGCGTGCTTGTACATGTATGGGGCACTGCAGCTGGCTGACTTGTTGCCAAATGTAGAGATGAAATGGCAAGTCCTGCTGGCCAGCTTATGACGGCTCAGAATTAAGTGGATTTGCAGCTACTTGTATCTTTTTAAGCTAGAAAAGATTAATTAGCAAATTCTTTAATAAATATTTGTGAGGAAACAGTCTTCCCTGAGAGTTGGTGGGCATTGTTTTTTATCCTGGTACAGCCCATATGCACTGACACTTTGGAAGAGAGTTTAAGAAAAATCCAGACACTGAAGTAAAGTTCATTTTGTAATCTTCCTCCAGTCTCTGCGATACGATACCAGCTACTTTGTTGAATATTTCGCCTTGGATCTTCTTATGGAGAATGGAGAATGCCGTGGTGTTATTGCCCTCTGCATTGAAGACGGCACCATACATCGTTTCAGAGCAAAGAACACCGTCATTGCCACTGGGTAATGTGATGTTTGTGAGGAAAAATGTCCAAGCCAAGGGGTGCCCAAGGGCTAACCGGGGTTGGGACCTTCCTAGAGAAAACATCCTGCAAGGGAAGAGCCTTTCCAGGGGCCTTTGCAACTTCTCCAGAGTGACCGGTGGTCTCAGAGAGTGGAGCCGCTTTGGCTACAAGTGGTTTCAGCTCGTAGTGATTCAGCTCTTTGTGAGATCAGCTCATATGAGACCCTCTGGGCAAGCCCGGGGATGGGGAGAGACGAGGGAGCCTTGTGTGGTGAATTCCACAGGTAAGCTTTATTCAGCCATCCCCGTGAAGGGAAACAGAGGCCAGGCTTTCCCTGAAAATCAGGGGTGCTCACAGGGGGTTTATATGGGGAAGGCAGGGTGGGATGGACATCAGTTTAGCCAACAGGATACAGACTATTACCATAAAAAGAGCAAGGCATGTTGGGGGTAGCCTCTGGTCACCGTGAGCTATAGGAGGGTTCTTATCTCTGGGGATTCGGCCTTCAGGCATCTTTCCTCCAAGGGAGAGCAGAGAGCTCCAACAGCAGTGGCTGGCAGCCCTCCCCAATAAAACAAAAACCTGGGAGTGTTACCACTTGGAAGTTTGTGTGCTCGTACGTGTATTTGAATCGACAGTGTGGAGAAGATCTGTTGACTGGAAAAACATAATTTATAGGTTAATTCCCCCCATGCCAAAAGGAATATAACTGAATTCAGTCATTCTGTCTGAAAGAAGGCACATACTAATTTGGTGACCAAGTATAAATTTAGTTTGAGGTCTAACTTTGAATTCTAGAACAATGACATAAAGTAGGAATGTGTAAGAATAATATGTGTGATTAAAATGGTCTTCAATTTTTAAAGCATGCTGTTTAAAAGAGATATTGCTGCAATGCTACCAATGTGTATCTGTAGAGATCTGAATTTCCTGTAGGAAACAGCTTTTGTCATAAATCTGAAGAAGCTGTTTCATGAAGTTATTACCATTGTAATTCTATCTGTTCTAGGATGAGGTTATCAGAATAGGAGTGCAGCTTAACTTACTTGGTAGCCAATTTTGTATATGTTTATTAGAATGTTATTTGCATTCATTCTTTGCTGCTTATGGCTGTCTCCTGTCTATTTCAATATGTAAAATATTCATAAATGTATCTGTAAATGAAAAATATTTCATTTGGTTGCCTACATAATTTGGCTTTCTGAAGCAGTTTTCATGCTTGTGTGCTTTGAGGTAATGCAATATGCAGGTTGATATTTCTGCTGAGAGTTTGTCCTGTAATTGGGCGGAATGGGTGTTCTCAGTAATATGGGAGACTGACCTAGATATTTTCAGCATAATAATTCATGTTTAATACCTAGACAACTGATTTTTAAAATACAAGAATATAAAACCAATACAAAAAATATAAATCCTCTATTGAGGATAGAAGCCATTGTTTCATGCTGTTTTTACAAAACTGGTAGTAATAGTTCAAATGAAGTTGATTGGTATTGGATTGAGAGAACTTTTGGAAGTAATGTTTTTTTCTGGCAAAAAGGCTTCTGATATTAACCTAACTATCTTGCTTTGGAATTGGTATTTTTTTTCTTGAATCTTCTGTCAGCAGCCAGTTTTCAGATACAGTTGAGGATAACCAGTTTTCTTTTCTTTTGTTTGAACTAGTACAGGAGATGGTAAAACCTATATGCTTTCTTACTGACCCTTTGCTCTATTTCCAGTGTTGTGCAAACAGCACAGTTTAGTGGTATGTTCTAGTGATGTTTTAATTCCTTTCCTGCTAATTCTGTTAACTCTTGTGTTCCACAGTGGGTATGGCCGCACCTACTTCAGTTGCACATCTGCTCATACCAGTACTGGTGATGGCACTGCCATGGTCACACGAGCTGGGCTTCCTTGCCAGGACTTAGAATTTGTGCAGTTTCACCCTACAGGTACAGAATGTGAAATAGTACTTGCAGCATTATTTTTAATGAGTTGAACAGATTTTCATGTTGTTTTAAAATGTCACAGAATCATAAAATAAGCTGAGTTGGAAGGGACCCATCAGGACTGAGTCCAGCTCTTAGCCCTGCACCCCAAGAGTCACACCATGTGCCTGAGAGCATTGTCCAAACGCTTCTTGAAATCTGTCAGGCTTGGTGACCACTTCCCTGAGGAGCCTGTTCCAGTGCCCAACCACCCTCTGGGTGAAGAACCTTTCTGTAATATCCAACCTAAACCTCTCCTAACACAACTTCAGGCCATTCCCTTGGGTCCTGTCACAGATCACCATAGANCAGCTTGCCATTGACCAGGACCCTCAGGTCCCTTTCCACAGCCCTGCTTTCCAGCATCTCATCCCCAGTCTGTACATCCAGGGCTGCCCCATCCCAGGTGCAGTCCTGTCATTTTTCGAGGTCTCTCTGCAGGACCTTCCTGCCTTCGAGGGAGTCAGCAGCTCCTTGCAATTTTGTGTCTTGTGCATACTTGCTCAGTATCCCTTCCAGTCTTGTGTCCAAGCCATTTATGAAGATGATGAAGAGCACGGGGCCTAAGATGGAGCCCTGTGGCACCCCACTAGTGACAGGTCACCAGTCTGATGTCACCCCAAGTATAATGAGCTCAAGTCAGTTTGCACTTTTCTGCAGCATTTCAGTGGTTGCTTGTGACATGTTTAGACTTGTCTGTGACTGCTGTTGAATATAAATTTGAGAATAAGACAGTGTGAGAAAGGTCTCAGCTGTTCCAATTTAAAGAGCAGTGTTAAACATTTTGAGGTACTGTCTTTACAATACTGACAGGCTTTATGAATTCCAAGCTTAAACCACTTCAGATCTTAAACTTAGGTTTCTTTTGTCCTTAATATTTAAGGGGTTTGATATTACATACAAGAGCAATGGGATAGACTGGACTTTTCTATGAAAGTGGAGTAGTTGAAGTTAAGTTATATATTTAGGACTGTGCTTTTATAGGATCAGTATCTAAGCTGTGAACAACAATGATCACAAACTATATTTTTTCTGTAGCTAATTAAATGCTTCATTTTCACTTGTGATGTGGTTTTTTAAAAAGGCTTAGTTTTACAATGTTATTTTTATATTATAGAGATTCAATATTCATTTGACTTAGTTAAGGTTTTTGTAGTTAAAGAAGCTTCATTGCTTGTATGATAATTCTGTAGCCTTTAAGATAATTATCAAGTGTGTGGGTTGGTTGTGTTTTTGTTTTCTGTGATGACCAATGCTGCAGGATAATAGGTAGGCCTTCCTTCTCTATAGGAAAAGAAAACTGAGTAAGCTTTTTTACATTCCACAGGATTTGAAGCCATCCTGTACTGCTTTAGCATAGGACAAGAGGGAACAAAAATGAGCAAACGAACCCTGAGATGATCAAATTCTGGTTTACTTAAAAGTCTTAAAGTAATTGCTGAAGGTTTACAAGGTCTTCGTAAAATTCTCCTTACATATTGATGGATGCAGATGACTTCCAGTTTTAGTATTTGAAATACTATGGGTGTTTCAAATCAACTTGCTTACCTTTTGGGAAGAGTGTTTGGAAAGAGTAAATACTTTTTTGATATGTAGTCTTGGGGGACAGTTGGTATGATTAGGATGGAATAAAATCTGCCCCTCTGACTTTGCATTAATCTTTTTATTCAGGGTTTTCAATCCTGATAGTGAGGCTGTGTAGAGGAATTTCCTTTGATGGTATTTTCTTTCTTGGAACAGGTATCTATGGAGCTGGCTGCCTTATCACTGAAGGATGTCGTGGAGAGGGAGGTATTCTAATCAACAGTCAAGGTGAAAGATTCATGGAGAGATACGCCCCCGTTGCTAAGGATCTGGCTTCCAGGGATGTTGTGTCTCGTTCTATGACCATAGAAATCCGTGAAGGAAGGTCAGTTAAAGACTCCTTGACAAAGCTGCAGAATCAGGCTAGATCATACTTAATCATACTAGATTGTAGGCAGTGCAGTAGTTCATTTGATAAGCACATGATCATTCATGAGAGTGAGCTTTAATGACTGTTAAACTGATCTCTGTGTGTAAGGCAGGAATGTTTTTTGTTAATTCCTAATGGTACTGAAAGAGAACAGAAGATATTAGGAGTCTCCTGTTAGAATTCAGTGTGTCTGGAGACAGTTGCTCAAACAAGTTTAATGTGTATGCTCTTACTACAAACAATTAAAATGATTTGGTGCTCTGTTCTCTTGAGTAACTTGAATTTTTATGGATTTCTGGAGAGGTGTAGTGCTTTAAAGTCTTAAATACTGTGAATTACTGTGGAAGGAAAGCTGGGAGTTGGAAAATGGCCTCAATTCTGCCAAGTGCAACAGTCTTATTAAATATGCTAGATACTACTTTTTGTCAGATAACATTTGAAAAAATGTATTCATTTCCACAAATGAAACACATTGGATTAGAGATGTGACTAGTAAAAATGCCTGTTATGTATTCCAGTGTTGTTCTTTTTTTGCTAGGGGCTGTGGTCCTGAAAAAGACCATGTGTACTTGCAGTTGCACCATTTGCCACCACAGCAGCTGGCAACCCGTCTCCCAGGGATTTCAGAAACAGCCATGATATTCGCTGGAGTTGATGTCACTAAAGAGCCTATCCCTGTCCTGCCTACTGTGCATTATAACATGGGAGGTATTCCCACTAACTACAAAGGACAGGTAAGTAATACACATCACTTTTGGGCTGTATTTTCATGATCATAATAGGAAATTATTTTCCAAATAGAAAAGCATTAAGAATGTTTTTCATAAATTTAAGGATGATTAATACCATTAGTAATAATAATATAATAACGATGTCAGAGTACTTAAATACACAATCTTTTGGGTTTTTTTAAATAACTTGAGAACTATGTTCCAGTCCATCTGGAGATGGGAGTTCCAAGAAACATCTAGAATGAAGTTACTGTTCTGTCTGACAACAATGCTGTGTTTATCAAGTTTAGGTAATAGAGTGGAGCATAGATCAGAATAGGGCTGTGTTGCAGTCCATAACTTGAGTTAATGTATATTATCCCTCTGTAGCTCATGTAATCTAAACACTAAAGCAGATTCTTCCAAATGGCACTAGTTAGAAGTCCACATGATGGTGTCTGTGAATTCTTCTGTTTGTGTATTGTATTTGTTACATTTCAGCATCAGATTTTGCCTTAGAAGCCCGTGCAGATCAGACTTTATTCCTGTGCATTTCTGACTTGCTGCAGAATTGTGGTGAAAGGGAACCACGTACTCTTCATAAGCATACACAAAGAAATCCTTGGGTTTAGTCCCATCTGTATTTACATACTGCATACATTACTTTAGAACCAAAAACTACTTTACATCCTGCATACCCTTTAGAACTAAGATAATTCTGGGTGTAGAGTTGGAAAAAACTTTAGGTTGCTGTGTTCCATCCTTACATGCACGTGGCCTGTGCAGGTAAGGAGGTTTGCACTGTGCCAGAGTGCAGAAGCTGAGCATTGCTGTGTGTGTGCACTGGCAGGTGATCACCCACGTGAACGGCGAGGATAAGGTGGTGCCTGGTTTATACGCCTGCGGGGAGGCGGCCTCTGCCTCTGTCCATGGCGCAAATCGACTCGGAGCAAACTCCCTTCTGGATCTGGTGGTCTTTGGCCGTGCTTGTGCCCTTACTATTGCAAATACATGCAAGCCTGGTAAGTCTCACTTTTCTAATTTCTGCCTGACAAAGGGTTGTTGCTACCTGATTCAAATTTAGAATGATAGACAGAGGCTCTTATTTGCTAGAAACAGAAGAAATCTGTGTTTGTGCTTTTTGTAGGTATGTTCTTTGATATGAAAATGTTCTGACATTGCTGTTTGCTTTGTAAGTTGATCCTTTTAAAACTGGAATTGGGTCAGTGCTATTGGCAAGAACAGTTAAGATTTTTGACAACGCAGACTATTGAATGTGAAAACTGACTTCTCTACATCCTGCACCATCTTCTACATCAAAATGTAATCTGCCTTACACCTGGTACTTTTGTAGAGTGGAATTTGCTGCCACCTGGCTGATTTATATATAAGAAGGACTGACATGCAAGTGATAAGAGATGGATACTAAAATCTGCAACATCTCATTCCCTGGATTCTCACTGCTGAATATTATAAATTTTTAAATAATCTGGTTGAGCAACAGTTACTGACCTGAGAAAACAAACAAGCAAGGCCTCCCTTCCAACCCCAACAAAATACTGGAAATGGCATTTACGTTGCCAGAGCAGCTCAAGTACAGAAGTAGTTGTCTGTTTTCTTACTGCTTCGTGTCCAAACTGCACCAATTGCAGAGTGATGGTTCCTCATGCAATCAGCCTAGATGTCGTGGTGCCTATTGGATCTGGCTTTGTGCCAACATTTATTTGAATGCTTCTATGGCTCTTTAGAATTTGAAATTGTAGAAAGGGGTTTATTAATCTAAATGCAAAGGTACATGCGAGATGAACTGTGCTGGTAAGGTGCTGTGTTTGCTTTGTTGCCTGGTAACACATGGCTTCCAGTGTTAGGGGTAACATGCAGAGGTCATGTGTCACTGCCAAGCTTACTGACTGGTCCTGGTCCCTGACAGATCCAGGACAGGGTGGGAGGTTTGGGACTGAGGAGACAAGGAGTAGGTGGAAAGGACCACAAGCTTGTTCCGTAGTTTAGAAGAATTTTCATCCAGTGCTACTTCTAAGGAATGAACAGCACAATTTTGCCAAACCTGTAAAATCTCTCTTAATTGTTATAGGAAAGAATGAGATTCATATTTCACTGAGAACTTTTAAGTGTATGGATACTATTGGTGGGAGTTCAGGAAAGTTACACTTACTGTGTACCTCAGAGGAAGAAAAGAGATTGTGTTTCAGTCAAATCTGACTTCCAGTAATTGCTAGTCTCTGAAATTGCCAGAAACCAAAACCAAGCCTGACTACTGACCTTACTGAAACTTTCTTATTAGGAGAGCCAGTTCCTCCCATTAAACCAAATGCTGGTGAAGAGTCAGTTGCTAATCTTGACAAATTAAGATTTGCTAATGGAAGCATAAGGACTTCAGAAGTGCGACTTAGCATGCAGAAGGTAAGTCTGGGGAAGCTGCAACAACAGTGGGGTTTGGTCACATGGCAAAGTGCACTTCAGGATTTGCTTTGCAGAGTAAAAACTGTGTGAGAAGATCGTGTGTGTGCAGCAAAGGTTGTATGAATTCTGCTAATTTCTTCTTCCCTTCATGGTTATTCCTCTTGGGTAGTTTAGCTGCTGTATAATACAGTGGGGTTTTGGTTGTTTGGGGTGAATGGAAGAATATGGTTTTTTCAGGCTGCAGACAAGTTTGAAGTCAAAACAGCCCTGTATCAAGCTCTGGTGGAGCTTGGAAGGTAACATGGGTTCATGTGCAGCATATCAAACTGATTTTGTTTTGCTGTGTTGCAGGCAATGCAGAACCATGCTGCTGTGTTTCGTACTGGTTCTGTACTCCAAGAAGGCTGTGAAAAACTTAGCCAAATTTATGGTGATCTGGCTCATCTAAAGACTTTTGACAGAGGTAATTTGATAGCAAAGAACACGCCTTGGCCCGTTCTCTGGGAGCAGTGTTGGAGGTTTGGTTTGGTTTTTGCTCTGCAAACCTAATGTGTTTCTGGAAACCTTGGGTAGAGACTTTGACCATTTTGAATCTTTCAGTGTATTTTGTAGAACCCTATTTACTAAACATGGTAATCAGTAAAATACTTGAACCAGTCATTTTCTGGTTGCTTAATGTTTCAAAGAGGCAGAGACAAAAATTGGATTTAACTGTGTAAGGTACAAACTGCTCTTCTCTCAGAACATGATGTGAAGTTGTTCAAATACTAGGATGAATAATGAACTTTGTCAGTATCTTCTGAAAAGGCCAGGGAGTTGCAGAGGTAGCAAGATATTCATAGGCTGAACTGAGTTTTTGTTCTTAGCTGAGCAGATAGCGGTGCAGACAGATACTGCCATGGCTTGTGGCCTGTCTTAAGAGAACTTGGTTATTTAAGTGCAGCTGATGATGTACCCTTGGTTCACTCACGTATTTCCCTTGTTTGTAGACCATCTTCCATAGTATTTTCATATTTTACCAGGAATTGTGTGGAACACTGACCTGGTGGAGACGCTCGAACTGCAGAACCTGATGCTTTGTGCCCTACAAACCATTTATGGTGCTGAGGCTCGCAAAGAGTCCCGGGGTGCCCATGCCAGAGAGGATTATAAGGTATAAATATTTTCTGTGACCTGCATGTAGGATTGAATTTCCTTGTTATGTGTCCTCAGATGGATTATTTTAAATCTTTAACTTCTTCAAAGTACAGTCTTCAGTGTTAAGATTAATGAAGTATTTGTTAGGGGTCCCATCTGTTCTGCTTTATCTATTCTAATTCGTTATATATAAAATGACCAATATATGCAACAGTGGGAATGATCTTTAGAAGAGTTGTTCCATATGTACATCTGAATGATTAGAGACCTCTAAACCACGACTGTAATAATAATGTTATGAATGCATAAACAGGCCATAATAATGCATAAGCAGAATAATAATCCTGTGCAGGGAAAAGCCCTTGTTAAGCCTGAGCATTTCAAATGGCACACAGGGAGAGTTAAGATAAAGCCTGCTGTCTGTTTGGAGACACACTGTGTTACAATTGTAATTGGCATGCAGCTGATCTTGTGGTTGTGAAGTGGTTTGCACATCCAGCTCCTGGTCTCTGCTAACCTCCCTCTCTCCCAGCTGCGGGTAGATGAGTTTGACTACTCTAAGCCACTGCAAGGCCAACAGCGGAAGCCCTTTGAGGAGCACTGGAGAAAGCACACCCTTTCATATGTGGACATCCCATCTGGGAAGGTACTTTGAACTTGATGCTTGAGGGTCTTTTTTGCTTTTGGCAGCTGTTCTCATAGACGGCCTTGGGAATTGTGATAATCCTGCAAATAAATGACTGTCACAAAATGGAACACTTACATTGTTGTTGAACAGTAGGCATAATTGGGGGAAGTTACTGTTGATCTTTGGGAGGTGACTTTGCTATTTGAGCTGGAATTGTGTTTCCCCTTGTGTCAGGCTTGTTCAAAAGCTTTTTTCTTTTAATGGTGACAAAATCTGTTGTTGGTGTTTAGCATAACACCTTTATGGTATTTCAAAGGGAGAACTGAATTCTGACCCTATAAAAATCTTGGCTGCTGGGTTTTTTTGTATCTCATTGTCGGAATCCTCTTGTCCTAAAGTTCTTTATTCCCTTTTACCTTAGGTTACCTTGAAATACAGACCAGTGATTGACAGAACTTTGAACGAACAAGACTGCCAGACCGTCCCGCCGGCGATCCGCTCGTACTAGCACCTTCCATCTCACCTGAACCCTCTCCCACAGGGGGCCAGTGTACATAAGCATAGCACAAGCAACAAAATAGCGTTGTCACTTAGCAGCGAATGGAAAACGCTGACAAAACTTTTCTCCAGCTTGTATTCTGCTGTGGCTTACTGTACAATTATTAAAAATGGAATGCAGAACAGCTTATGTTCTTTCACCCATCTGTCAAAAGTGACAGGGAAAACACAAAATGTGTCTAAATAAAGTCATCAGAAGTCTTGTATTTGTTTATGCTGATATGTATATAATTATAATGCTCTTATTGTGAATGTATAGGTATTTCTGTAAGAGCAAGAACTGTGGTGCCCACTGGCAGAACAAGGGGCAAAGGGCACAAACTGAGGCACAGGAAGTTCCATCTGATTATGAGGAAGAACTCCCTTACCCTGAGGGGAGCAGAGCACTGAAGCAGGCTGCCTAGAGAGGTTGTGGAGTCTCCTTCTCTGGAGCTACAAGCTCACCTGGATGCGATTCTGCAGCCTGCTCCAGGTGAACCTGCTTTAGCAGGGGGATTGGACTAGATGACTTCCAGAGATCCCTTCCAACCCCAACCATGCATTGCAATAGTTTTAGATAAGATGGAGATGCTGAATTTTGTGACGTGGGAACTTAAGCATCATAATTCTTGATTGTAAGTAATGTTGAAGAAAAAAGATGATGCACTAGTAGTTACAGTTGTGC
The DNA here is from genome assembly GCA_013398175.1 of Climacteris rufus. Classification (NCBI taxonomy): domain Eukaryota; kingdom Metazoa; phylum Chordata; class Aves; order Passeriformes; family Climacteridae; genus Climacteris; species Climacteris rufus. The sequence goes on along the minus strand of VZRZ01008138.1, from coordinate 1,679,963 downwards.
ATTGTTTTGTTGTTTCTATTGAATAAAAAGACTTTTACTTCCTTTAATATAGAATAATATAGATAATATAGAGTATTATTATCCAATCGTTACTGTCTCTGGAACTTCTTAAGCCATTTTAGTGACATGCCTTATGTATTTCCTAGACTTTTCTCAGAGGAGCCAGGGGCAGACTTGTCTAAATATTGAGGCATACCAGACTTGAATTTAATGTGCCAAGATGCAACTTGGAAGGCATTAAAGAGCAGTTTCTGGCAGCATTTCTGTAAATAACACAGTTCTCAACCATGCAGATTGCGACTGAATGAAGCATTCTCGATGTTTGACAAAAAAATTGTTTTCTTAACTGTTGAATACTGGCTGATGTTGGAAAAAAAAAAAAGCATGTTGGAAAACCTGAAGTGGTGGAATGTTGCTGCTGCTGGGTGGAAAAATGGAAGATGCCTTCTTTCATTCTTGTAGGGTTTCTGCACGTTGCAGCAGGGCGCGATGTAGCACGCTGGAGCACTCTGCCGTCAGGGGCAGGAAGTAAAGAGGGGCTATAAAAGGAGCCTTGGCAGTCGTTAGGAGGGAGGGAATGATGTGTAA
>VZRZ01008138.1:1663288-1678825 GCA_013398175.1 Climacteris rufus | reverse complement strand
CCTGCGGCGGGCGGGCGGCAGCGCCGGGGGGCCGGGATGCGCAGCGCGCCGCTCTCCCGCAGCCCTGCCCGCAATGGGATTGGCGCCGTGAGCGCGGCCCTGCGCCCCGGCGGGCCGGGCGGGCATCCTGCCGGCTGGGAAAGTGCTGGTGCAGGACCCGCCTCACAGAGCTGTGCTGGGCGGCAGCTGCTGCCGCGGGAATTACAGGCTCTTTCTTAGAGCTGTTGAGGTACAAATAACAAAAAGCTGTATTCTCACCGAATACAGAATACAGGGGGCATCTGGAATAGCTTTGCGGCTGCCTGAAAACCAGGGAGCTTTCAGCTGAGAACATTCTCAGTAAATGTTCACGTATTTTTTTGACTGTCGGGCTGAGACGTGAGTGGCACGTGATGGTTGCGTGTGCTTCAACATAGAAACACCCGTCAGATAAGGAACTTCAAATCTCAGTACTAACGCCTAGGATGTTAGATGGAAGCCCCGGTCTCCGGTGCATCTCTGTGAGTTCACACCTTAAAACGAAGTAATTTAGACTGGCAGAAGAATTTCAGCAGAAAGTGTGGTGTTCAGGATTTTATCGATGCCGTAGTTTACTACTAGCTAATAAATTGAGCTAGAACATTAGTTTCCAATCAGTGATATCGTTTAAGGTGTAAAAAATAGCGTTTAAAAGAACAACCTTACCAAGGAGTGAATAAACTTCATGGTGGATGAAACTTACCTGCATATGAAAATTGGTGTCAGAGCGGAATATGTAATTGAAACCATTGGCCTGTTGGATGGTTGCCTTTTTTATTTTGCCATTTGGCAAAAAAATTAGAAACATTGGAGATCGTGGCCTTCATTTACATGCTAAAACCCCGATATTTATGAAGAGCTGCAATCTTTCAAGAAAGATGTTTTGATCTTTGCAGGTCAGAAATGTGGCCAGTCCTGTGCAAGTTGGTAGTTGCCTGGGATTAAATAAGAGCACTGATTATAACAAAACATCCCTCAGTGAATGTGGAAGTCAAGCAGCTGTTGAATTCTTACAGGAAAAGTTCTGTATGTTTTTATGTAAAAGAGGAACCACCAAAACATGTACCAACTAGTACTGAAATAAAAAAACCCAACCCACCCAACAAACCCAAGACATCGCTTTTTGATGTTTGTAGAGAAAGCAAGAGTTGTTTTAAAGCACATTGTGTTGATACAACCAAAAGTTCGTGCTGGTCTGGTATGGCTATTGTGTTCCCTTAACTTAGAACTAAATTGCACAAGATGTTTTAAGTGGAATTGTGGTCATAATTGTCCTTCTGTAGCTGAATGTTGTAAAATGTTTGGTTTCTAAAGGGTAAATTTCAGAATTTGTGATGTAAATTATGTTATAAAAGACAAGTGCTTAAAAATGGAACCATTGTTTACCTGCTAAAGTAGAGCAGTTGAACAGAAATTGCATATTCTGATGGCCTCAAAAGATTGCTCTTGATACACTAGAAATCATAGTTCTTTGAATTGAAATACTTATATCCAAAAGTTGCTGCATCCATAAACCGGAATGTAATTTTCCACAGGAAGCATTATTGCAGCAGTTCTGCCATTTGAGTATCTCTGGTGTGTTATGGTGCAATCAGTTCTGATCAGTTCCCTGCAACAAGGCAAAGGTACAGTTCTATTTGCCTAACTCTGTAAGCTTTGGACTGTGCATGGGCTCTAGGGATTTTGGAGGGCTGAGCATACCTTGTCAGGCCTCTTGAGGAAAGAAAAAAAAAGTTATGTAGAGCAGAGGAATAGTAGCTGTGAGCAGAGTCTTGCTGTAGCTAGGATGGAAACTAGCTGAGTACAGGAGTTTGCCTTGGCTTGTGGCAGTGTACCAGGTCTTCTTTTGGTCTCTCCTGAGGCCCAGGGGTGGGGGAGCAGAGAGTTGATGAGAGTGTGCTGCTGATACACCGTCTTACAGCCTGTCCTCTAGTCAGGGAGTGACTGCAGAAACTGCTTTGCATACAGGAACTGGGACCTTCAGCTCATAAAGCCACTAAAGAGGTTGAATTCTGGCTGAGGGGTGAGGGAAGCATGTTTGTTACATTCACATTCAGTGGTTGCTGCAGGCTGCTACACCAGTCTGAAGGTAGTGCTGCAGCTCAGTTACTTCAGTCTCTGTGAAAAATACCACTTTGCTTTTTTACCTGATGTTACCATCAGCAAATGACATTCATCTTAAACCACCTTACCCTGGTAACTTCATTGGAATTTATGAATTTGGAATTGGCTAGGAAAATATTTTTTTTAATAACGATTTCATTGATGAAAGGTGCTTGTACGAGGATGTACTGACCCTGTTTACCTTTGTTTCACCATTGTTGACATTGGAATTATGTAAGTTTGAAGAATCTGTTGTGCAACTGAGAGCTTTTTCTGTCTAAAACGTTATGGGCAGTTCAACTTTCTATATTGTTTGAGGGTGAATAGTTCTGGTGATTAAACCACTGATGATACCAAGAGCTGGGCTGGGAGCTGATTTGCTTATCCAGCTCTGTGCAAGCTTGACATTGTCTGCTTATACAAGGTGCCCAAATGTTAAAAGCAGGAATTTCAAAGACCGTGAGTCAGTGATCCTAACTGTTGGAATATTAATGTGTGCACATGTACAGTAAGGCCCACAAGCATCCCTATTAAATATTTCTGGTAGTAAGATACTAAAGAAGTGTTTACAATGTTCTGTTTCTTGCTAGCACGTAGATGAATGCTAAGTGACTCCAGCAGGACAGAGAGGATTATAGAACGTAAGAGTGACGTACTGTTCCACACTAAGCTTTCCATTCTTGCAAAGTCAGTGCCTGGGAGAGTATCCGCCAAGACACAAGATATGGGGAGCAGGACAGCAGTGTGAGAGCTAAGCCTTGCAGTGGGCTGGGCTGCAGCTTCTTCCAGGTCACACGCACCACTTACTCTGTGAGTACTCAAAGTGAGCAGGGCTGGAGTCTCCGCTATGTGACTCAGGCTACCTGATAGCAAAGTGTCTCCATCTGGCTGGGAATGATGCTTAGGACAATAAAAAGGCTGGGACACTCCCCCCTTCCTGCCTGCAGTTTGCCACCCATGGTGATGCAGAAGGTCAGAGCTGCTGTACACGGTGTTCTGGCCTATATCCAGCTGTGTTCCTGTCCAGCAAGACTTGAGACCCACCAAAGAAGCAGGAAATAAAATGAACCAAGAAGAGAGAGGGACAGTCTGACTTCAAAAGTGGACTCCTAGGGAAGAGTAAGAACTGTGCAGACATATACAATGTTTTCCCCATTTTCTGGCCCAAACTCTTCATGCACTTGGCGCTGGTGAGGCCACACCTGGAGTCCTGTGTCTGGTTCTGGGCCTCTCAATTCAGGAAGGACACTGAGGTGCTGGAGTGTGTCCAGAGAAGGGCAGCGAAGCTGGTGAAGGGTCTGGAGCACAGGTTCTGTGAGGAGCAGCTGAGGGAGCTGGGGGTGTTTAGCCTGGGGAAAAGGAGGCTCAGGAGGGACCTTATCACTCTGCACAACCACCTGAAAGGAAGTTGTAGTCAGGTGGGGGGTTGGCCTCTTCTCCCAATGAACTAGTGACAGGACGAGAGGAAAGCACCTCAGGCTACACCAGGGAAGGTTCAGGTTGGACATCAGGAGGAATTTCTTCACTGAAAGGGTGATTAGACATTGGAACAGGGTGCCCCAGGAAGTGGTGGCGTCACCGTCGCTGCAAGAGTTTAAGAAATGACTGGATGTGGCACTTGTTGCCATGGTTTAATTGGCATGGTGGTGTTTGGTCAGAGGTTGGATTTAATGATCTTGGAGGACTTTCCCCAGCTTAATGATTCTGTGATTTTCACATCAGGCAGTTTCCCAAGTCTGTGGTTTGTCTGTATAATAACCTGGTTTAGATCTTTCTTCTGAGTGCTTATCTCATCTTCCCTGAACTCCTGTGGAATTTTTGCATCTGCAGCATCAGCTGGCGGGGAGTTTTGTCAATCTGTGCCTTGTATGAAGAGCTGCTCCCTGTCCATTGCTTTGAACCTGATTCCTGCAAGCATGGTAGGGCTCCTGTTTCTTGTATTAGAAGAGACAGGGAGCAGCTAATGCTGATGCTCTTATTGACCTCAGTTTTCCTTCAATCCCCGGGTTATCTCTTTACTGAGCAAAAAAGTCACTTGTCTTAAGAAAGCTGTTCCCTACCTTTTATCTACTTTATTGCCTTTGAACTGTTTCCAGTAATATGCATTTTGGGCATGAAAGAACCAAATCTGCACAAAGACCTCAGACTGTCGATGAACCATGGTGGCACAGCAATGTTTCTTTTTGTATCTTCTGCTTTTCTTGATAGTTCCTCGCATTTGATTTTCTTCTTTCACTGAACTGCAACTCTGGCTTGACTCTGTTGATAGAGGTTTCCCAAGGACTCATCCCTCAGGGTTGTGGTTAGGTCAGGACCTGGCACTGTACATGTTATACCCTGCCTACAGGGCTGGGATTGTTTTACTGTATCCATGATAAAGAAATGAAAAAGACTTCTTCCCCTTCCTGAAGACTCTGCAAGAAGGTAATCTCCACTTCTGGGAAAGGATGAACACTTTTCTCACAGAAAATTGGGACTTTGCTGATGAAGGTGTGGGAAGAGTAAAAGTAAACTTTTTGTCCAGTTCCATAATCTCTGTACAGCTGCATGTGAATGTGATCACATCATCACAATGACTGGGTTGTTCTACAAAAAGTAAATAATTACTTTCTTTGGGGTATGTCAGCTAAAATGAATCTACCTGTGGCTGTGTTAGATGATAACGCATGCGAGGTGTATACATGATACAGGAGTATTGCCATAGGTAAATATTGCACAAGATATACCTAGACACAGTTCCTTTGTGTTGCACAGCTAGAGGGCAACTCTGTTCCTGGTTTATTAGGCTAAAGAGGATAATTAATGGTCAGTAACTTGGTACTGGATTAGTCAATTGCTCCCTTCCAGTATTAAGTGTCAAGTGCAGTGTGGATTTCAAATAGGAATTGTGTTACATGTGTGGTGATCAGGCGGATGCTGCCCAAATTCTTACCATGCTACTTCTTCAGTTTGGTTTTAACAAAACACCCATCCTGTAAATGGTAAACTAAGTTACTAATTCTTTGAAAAGGAGAAACAGAGTCTTTCATCAGGAGGAGGTTTCATAGAGTGGGCACCCGAGTTCTTAAGCCTTGTGGTGCTGCCTCTCACCATGGGTCAGCTATGCTACACACTGTTGGTAGTTGTGGCTTTTAGTGGGACAGGTGCTCAAGCCAGAAAGATTGAAGATATAATTAGAAAAATACCTATGCCTACCTGCATGTCTTGGCTTTGTATTTTTCTCCTTCTTGAACCTCTTTTTCTTGACTACCTGCTTTCAAAAAGGAAATGGTTTGCCAGTGTTTGAATGTTTTTTTTTCTTTTCCACAGTCCACTCAAGAGGGTTTTAGGATAGAATATGATACCTTTGGTGAACTGAAGGTCCCAAGTGACAAATACTATGGTGCCCAAACTGTAAGATCTACAATGAACTTCAAGATTGGAGGTGTTTCAGAAAGGATGCCAGTAAGTAATTCAAATTTGTGTTCATTTCTTCTCTGGAGTATGTTTTGGATGTGAAAGTGTGTACCTTCTTAGACTTTTGCTGGAACTGTGAGCAACTTTGAATTTTAAGTAATGTTCCAAATTCCATGGGAACATACTGTTCTGTGGTAAAATGGTGGGATTTAAATAAATTTAGTATTGCTTTTGAATAATTTTATGGCATTGCTTTATTTTTTAATACCCAGGATGAATAGAAATCTCTTTCATTTTTCCAAAGATAAAAAAATAATGGAGTAATTATTTTGCTGTAGTGTTTATATATTGAAGTTGTTTAGCATAGCATGAGTTGATAGAAAGCTAGTTTTTCACTGTCGCTGTGCACAGAGCATTAGTGTGCACGTGCTTTGTCATACACTGACTTTCCATGTACCAAAACATGTCAGTTTTCCCTCAAAAGGCTGTTTTAGTAATGGAACCAGTTCAGTTTTGGTGTATGTAACATCTGATACACAGAGCATACCTGGGCTTGCAAAGAAAGCTGTGCACTGCCCTCTGGACTGCTGGGATGAATGTTACTGTTAATGGGAGCATAGGTCAGATGACCTGCTTGCTTTCTGGTTTGGTTGTTTTACTGCTGCATTTAAGATCAGAAGGAGTTTGGTTTAGAACTAGATATGCACTATATATTGCTAACATGTCCTCTGGGGGAAAGAAATTGTGTATTTAAACTTCACCCTTGTGTCTTAGGTCCAAGTTATAAGGGCTTTTGGCATCTTGAAGAGAGCAGCTGCTGAAGTAAATCAAGACTATGGTCTCGACCCAAAGATTGCTAAAGCCATTGTACAGGCAGCAAATGAGGTAGGAACAAACTGCTCAAAATACTAGAACTGCGCCTGTATTTTTGTTAAGCTTTTCACAGGAGGTTGGGGGATTGGATTTCTCAGATTGTTAGAGGCAGGCATTTCCTGTTAGTAAGTCTTGTTTCCCAGAGATCATTTACTTAATATAAAATTTTAGTATTTTATTTCTTGCATGTAAGGAAATGATAGTGTTCATATGCATGTTGATAAATGCCACCCAAGTAGACAGAGTTGAGTGATCATTATTTGAGGCATGGTAATACCAGGTGTGTTGCTTTGTATAAATCAGCAGATCTGTTTTTTTTAGCAGAGTTTTCTTGTCCTAACTAAATACTTAAAAATATTTCAGTATCTGCAGAAGTCTTATCCCCTTCCTACCACCTTAAGTAGCACCTTAAGTCTCAAGACCCAGTAGCTTTGGAGAACTCCAGAATATGTCCAGGCTCTTCTTGTGTTTTCTAGGGTTCCCCTAGCTAAAGGTGGGTGAGAAGTTTTGGTGGATAAAGGCTCCTTAGTTTAGATTCATAAGTTCTGAAAGTTGTTTGTGACTCTTTTTGTTGAGTTTTAAAAACATCCCTGCTATGATATCTTTTCCCTCACCTCTAAAATAATTTTCTAATACAAGTTAAATAGAGGAATCAAGTTACTCTTGGATGTGGGAACGTTGCCCTTTTATAAGAGGGAAATAGAGAAGATTCTTTCTTGAACAGGATTCCAGGAGTACTGGTGTATCCTGATAATCCTGAGATGGTGATCTATCCTCAGAGTTGTGACAACAGATCCTTTTCTAAGGCTAATATGTGTGGGGGTGATACTTCTGAGCACAGATTTTGATACTATCACAAACACATATTTAGAAAACTCTCTAAATGTGTCTGAGATTACAACAGGCTCCAGAAAGTGTTGATCAAACAGGAGAGTGCCTTACAGGAAGCAGGTGTTTGATACTGGCAGCCATCTGCTGGCTTTGTTGATGCCACATGTAATGTCTACAGGTGTAAGAGGTCTGGAAGTTCCCTGTATGAAATTTCTTTATTGAGAAATGTCAGAGTCCAGTTACACAGAGAGAAGATGTAACCTAAAATACCTCTTAAAAATATTTTCTATGACTGTAGAACATGGAATCAGATTCTATATATCACTGTATTTCACAATTCAGAGTCTTCAAAAAACATAGCAAATGTATTTTTCCCTTTTAATATCTGGTATTACATCAAAATATCTTAATTATTCTAGTGTAAATTCGCATTTGTTACATGTAGAATTAAAAAGAGAGTGTAATTTTAATTACGGCAATAAAATGCTCAGGTTTATGATTTACTTTTTTTTTTCTTGTAGAACAACTTTTCTGTCTTTTTTTTCTATTCTAGGTAGCTGAAGGAAAATTAAATGATCACTTCCCATTGGTGGTGTGGCAGACTGGGTCTGGAACACAAACCAATATGAATGTCAATGAAGTCATCAGCAACAGAGCCATTGAGATAATGGGGGGCACACTGGGAAGCAAGAAGCCAGTACATCCAAATGATCATGTTAACAAAAGCCAGGTTGTTACACTTGTATTATACTGCTTATAATTTCAAAAGTTTTGGGTCTTTGAATTGTGAATTTTGAGTTCTCTTATATCCACTGTTTAGATTAGAAAAAAAAAAAAGAGTTTTGTGGACAACTTTGGCAACAATTTTCTGGTTTTTTTCAGTTTAAATGAACTTTAAGATGTTTGTCAATGACAGTATGAGCTTATCACATTAAAAACTTTGAACTCATTCATGATAGATAAATTCTGTATTGGCAGAGGTGGCTTTGTGACAACCACTGCTACAGTCTTAAAGTAGTTAAATATAGGTCCAGTTTCTAAAAGTTGGATTATGCAGACATTTTTATTGTACTTCTCTCTTAAACTTCACCTACCTTGAGGGAAATATTAAGCCACTGACTTGGTTGTTTCCCTTCCTGGTCTTTTATGCTTACTTAGTATTCTGTGAACTATGGATTTAACATTATCAAAGGAACATGTACATATTTTAAAGTCACCTACAGTTCCTTTAAAATCATTCATTTGTTAGCTATCTCTCATAACTACTATGGTAATTATTTTTCTCTTTTTTTTTGTCCCAATGTTGTTGTGAACAATCTATTCAATTTAACTTTCCATGGGTATAATCATAAAAGTTGATTTATTAATTGGGAACTGACCTTGTGGAACACTCCTATGTTGCTTATTCTTACTTTACTTTTTAATTGTTTATGGAAAAAAGAGAATAAAGCCACACATGTACATTTTACAGCAACAACGGTGAGAAAAGCTTGTAATTTAATTTCCTGAATTTTCTTGACAGAGTTCAAATGACACTTTCCCAACAGCAATGCATATTGCTGCTGCCCAGGAGGTTAATGAGGTGCTGTTACCTGGACTAAAGAAGCTACAGAATGCACTTGAAGGGAAATCCAAAGAGTTTTCCCAAATCATAAAAATAGGACGCACTCATACGCAAGATGCTGTTCCGCTGACACTTGGACAGGTAAAAAAGAATAAAATCATGCATTTCTTTGGAAAAGTTTTGTAAATGTATTGGAGGAAATTGAGTCAAACTTGAGGACAGTTAAATTAAGTTGATAGTTTAAGAAAAAATACAGGAAACTGGCTGGATCTCAGCCTGGGTATTTTCAGTCTGTACTGGAGTTTGCTGGATATGCTGTACTCTAATACTTGTGTCATAGTTTTTCTTAATTTTTTTCCATATGTATTTTACTTCTAACAGTAGTAAAATACAAATTGTTTTAAAATTATATTTCATTACCAGATACTACAGAACAATTTTGCTGTTACACTGACTTTGCAAGGAAGAGGTAGTTGCAGTCTGTAATCTGTAAATTTATATAAATAATGTTTTGCCAACACACAAAACTGCTAAGTATTTTGAGTGAAAAATCTTCAATACATTATCTTGTTGTGTTTGTGTGTATATGTATAAAAAAAATCTTATATTGTCAAGAATGGCTTATATTACAGTAATTTGGTAATGAATTAAGCTGGATTGATAAAAATCCAGGTAAAATTTGTGGATTTTTTCGAAGAAAATTTCGAAGAATGCCCAGGTGGGGTTTTTACTAACTAAAATTAAGTGAACAAACCCTGAGGTCCATTTCTCTATTCATCCTTTGAGAGTATTAATTTAATCTTGGAGCTGATTTACTTTGGAATGAGATCCTGCTAAGTACACAACTGAGATAAAAGGCAAGAGAAAGATCCATTGTGTATACATTTTTATATATTCAGCTTGTTTTTATGTGTAATTGTTTGTAGCATGGGAGCAGTATTTAATAGATGTATACTGTCCCTTTTAATGAAAACATGCTTAGATTTAGCAGTTGGTTAGCAGTTCAGTGCCTCCAGATTTTTAAAGGAATTAGTCAAATGTTATTAAAAATCCAAAGTCATCTAGATGCTGATTCTTGGTTGTTGTCTTTGTTCCTTAACTTTGTCCTCCTTTCTTTCGAAGGAATTTAGTGGCTATGTGCAGCAAATTAAATATGGTGTGGCTAGGATTGAATCAACCATGCCAAGGGTGTATCAGCTGGCAGCTGGTGGGACTGCAGTTGGCACAGGACTGAACACAAGGATTGGCTTTGCTGAGAAAGTTGCTGCTAAAGTGGCTGAACTGACGGGTGAGGAATAAGATTTAGGAGTGGGTGATCAGTAAAGCAGCATACGTAACATACAGTCAAATGCAAAGTAAATCTTTCAGTTTCCATACTTCTCATAAGCTCAAATTGTATTTATATTTTAATGTGAAACTTTTGTTAGTACAATGTGATATATCCCTTCTACTTTAGATTTTTCATGCAATCTATTTTTACAATTATACTCAGTGCATTGAAAGTGACTGAAACTGTGGTGTTTATCTGAGCAGGGCTCTTTGGATATGGATACAGTTTCAGACTTCTATTATTAGCCCAACTATAATGCTTCTGTCTTGGTCTTTGCTCCTCTGGCTCTCTTAATTTACAGTGCCTTGGCACAAAAGGAGGAAAAATCACTTCCAAAGCCACTCTGGCTTATTTTATATGAAAGAATAAAAGTTAACTGTCTGATTTTTTGGATCCTGTTTTTATAGATCTTAAAAGTTAATTTACAGTGCAGTTGAGTTTTTTGATCTGTAAACCAGGTTTTCTGTGTGGTGGTAACAGTGTTTGAAATGGCCCCAAAATGAATGTGTACATCTGTCATTTACATTTGCTGTAAAATCAGAAACTGCTTAGTGACAGTATCTTTGTTTTAATGGATTTACTCTTCACTGTCGTTCAGAAGGTCCAGACTTTCTTGTACCCTGAGAGGGAAGAAGTAACTTGCTGTAAACAAGAGCTGCCAGGAGCAGTACAGGGCAGGTTTGATGGGGTTAGGGAGCTCTCCTGTCTCAGTGGATGTTTTGTGTCCTGTATGAGTAGGGCAGACTCCTGAAGTTCCACGTGCTCTCACAGAGGGTGTTTATTGGTGAGGACAAAAGGAGAAGTCTACATCTGAGATTTCTGCAACTGAGAAGGCAGCTGTGCAGTTCAGAAGCCCAGGCAAATTGGGATTTGGTGATTGTCAGGAAGTGCAAAACACCAGGAGTTACAGGAATTGTGCTGCTCTTCTTCGAACTGGTGATGAAAGCTCCAATCAGTGGTTCTGGAGGAGAGAAGTCCAGCTCACAGTCAGTGCTTGGTGATGCCTGTAACCACTCATAGCATTCTGCTGGGACTGTCCTTCCAGGGCAAAGTCCTGAAGAAATGTTTTTCATTATGGAACCTAGGCTTACATTTCAGGCATTTAATTAACATAAACAGAGCTGTTCCTTCCATTGCTCCTGTGCTCTTGCTTTTGCCAGGCATCCTCCTAAGCCTGAATCAACTTTCTCATGTTCTTTCATTGGTTCATTGTTCCCTTCTGATACTGAGATGCATTTTTTTTTCTCTAAGCAGCTAATTCCATTGTGATTACTTCTTATTTACCCTAATCCCTGCACTGTGCTGCAAATAATCTATTTTTATACCTGAAAGCATCACAGCAATTGACAATCTAAAGTAATCTAACTTGATTTAATTTAAGAAGTGCATAAGTTGGGGTAACTCCTGAAAGATTATTGACATTCACAAAGTACTGTGGTGCAGAAGCAATGTTTAGAATGCATCACAATAAGAAGTCTTGAAATTTGTACCTTTGTAGGTAAATGCTCCAATTGTATACTCTTCTATATTTTTAGTGACATTTATTCTGTCTCTATAGTGACTTCTATCCTTTTGTATTTAATTTCTTTAAGAAATATGTTTGTGAGGAAAGCTCTAGAGAGAAAATATGATCTTAGTGTTACTAATTTGTGTTTTTTATAAAGCTAGTTATGTGTTTGATTGTCTGGTTTATGTCTTCACGGTAGTGCCTTACTGGTTTAATGTTTCCCCCTCCTCCCTGTAGGTTTGCCTTTTGTCACTGCTCCAAACAAGTTTGAAGCTCTTGCAGCTCATGATGCTCTGGTGGAGCTCAGTGGAGCCATGAACACAGTGGCCTGCAGTCTGATGAAAATAGCTAATGATATTCGCTTCCTGGGCTCTGGGCCACGCTCTGGACTGGGAGAACTCATCCTGCCTGAAAATGAACCAGGGAGCAGCATCATGCCAGGTACAGAGCAAACAGAGAGAGAAAAATTACCTGTTTCTTTAGAATTTCTTAGAATTGCAGTTGTAGAGAATTGATCTCTACAATTTTTAGGTAAAGGCTTTTCTGAAATAGTATTTAATCTGTGTATTGTAGCAATACTGTCCTGTAACTTGACTTCTGTCTTTATTTCTGAGCATGTTTGTACTCAGATTTTCCCTTCTGCAATGATCCCATTGTATGGGGGGGATAAGAAAGGAAGGTATAGTACTAGTAATCATTGCCTGCCTCTCCTAAAAAAGTATGTGTATGTGAATATTGTACATCCAAAACTATTCTAAGCTTGTTCTTCCTGTATGATAAATTGTTTAAAAAAAACAGGTCATGAGCATATTTGGCTCTAAAAAAAGGCAAACAATGAATGTTCTTACTAGGATTATTTCTAAAAACTAAGTCATAAAACCATGAAACAAACTTGTTTGGAGGCCGTTCTAGCTTGGTATGTTTATTGAATTGGAGGCTTTTTTGGTTTTGTTTTGTTTTCTGACAGTGTACTAACTTTATCACAAAGTAATTCTAACGAGTTAGTAATACTTTGCTTAGGCTGACAGATTTGTTAGTGATGTGTCAGAAATGCTGACTTGCACAAGTGAAGACAGGTGCTTGACTAACCTCTTGACTCTTAAGAACTGTGGCAATGAACAGCTGCTTAGCTCATGCACATTTGAGCAGGCCCTGAGTCTTGGGAGACTGCTGAAGCATCTATAGCTGTTTTACAAATCCTAGCTGAAATACTGGAATAGTACAGTCAATTTAATATAATTTATGAAAATACTTTATTTTCTGTGGTGCACAGCTACAGATGTAAGACAATATAGAGTAAGACAAGTTACCTCTTACAAACATTTTCTACTGAATGTGGTTTAGTAAATGGCTGGTTGTGGTTGGTTGGTTTGTTTTTCCCCTTCTCCTTTGGTAACCTTTTTCTCTGCCTTTGACAACCAGGAAAAGTGAACCCTACCCAGTGTGAAGCTGTAACCATGGTGGCAGCCCAAGTTATGGGAAACCATGTTGCTGTTACTGTAGGAGGAAGTAATGGACACTTTGAACTGAATGTCTTCAAGCCCATGATGGTAAGTTCATAAAGTTTTACATTTCTAGGACTTGTTAAGTAATTGTTTGTACAGTCAGGTAACTTACTGTAGGCAGGGCAGAAACTAACAGGGTAGAAAAACCCTCAGTGAATACTTGAACACTGCCAGGGTTGATGCATCCACAACATCCCTGGGCAACCTGTTCCACTATCTCACCACCCTCACAGTAAAGAACTTCTTCCTGATATCAAGCCTAAATTTGTCCTCTTTCAGTCTGTACTCATTGCTCCTTTTTCTGTCACTACAGTTCCTGACAGAGAGTCCCTCTCTGGCTTTCCTGTAGGCCCCCTTCAGATACTGGAAGAAAAATAGCCTGTTAAATAAGTTTATATTGCAGGGGGGCACTGTTTATGAACAAAGGTGCTAGAATGTGCAACTAGTAATATCTGAATGAAATAATTGGTATTTCTTTCTCTGTCTTGTTAGATTAAAAATGTTCTAAACTCTGCAAGACTTCTAGGAGATGTGTGTGTTTCTTTCACTGACAACTGTGTAGTTGGAATCCAAGCCAATACAGACAGGATCAACAAACTGATGAGTGAATCTCTGATGTTGGTAACAGCACTGAACCCACATATAGGTAAGTTTAAGGCTCAGAAGCTTCTCAGAACATTATACTGAAATGTTTTGTGGTGACATTTTTTGCACGTTATTTGTATTAACATGATCTTTGGGAGACCAAGTCAAATCAAAAGTTAATTTACTTCAACATCAACAGCTACTGTTATTGTTGTAAAAGTTGTGTTCTCCTTGCAGTGACCATGCCAGGGTATTACAAAAATAGCTCTGATTAGAGTCAAAAGGAAATTGTGAGAATTTGTCTACCTGTTTTCCTAAATTGACCTCTAATAATGATGAGTGAAAGATCACAATATGATTTTTTTTTAAAAGAGAAGGTCCCATGAATCTTTGATCTAAAATAATTAAGACCAGAATAACAAAATGTACTTTCACTTTAAGTAAGGAGTTGGTGTAAATATTTGGTGTGCATTTCCTGCAGATTGAGTTAAGCAGTAGTAGTAATGCCTAGCAAATAATTATCCAAGAACCACATGCCCCACTTTTCTCTCATCTCTAATGAATCATCTGAAATTGCACATGGCTAACTTGTTGGGTTTGTTTTGTTACAGGATATGATAAAGCAGCCAAGATTGCCAAAACTGCACACAAAGAGGGGACAACATTAAAAGAAGCTGCTATAAAGCTGGGCTTCCTTACATCAGACCAGTTTGATCAGTGGGTGAAGCCTAAAGATATGTTAGGCCCTCAGTAACTTCTGTACAGAAAAGAAAGTGTTCTTAATATAAAAAATAAATAAAACAAATATTACATCACAGAATCCATTCTTTGGAAAAGACCTCTGAGATCATTGAGTCCAACCTGTGACCCAACACCATTCTATCAACTAGACCATGGCACTGAGTGCCACATCCAGTCTTTCCTTACACACCTCCAGGGACGGTGACTCCACCACCTCCCTGGGCAGCCCATTCCTTCATCTAATCACCTTTTCTGGGAAGAAATTATTTTAATGTCCAACCTGAATGTGCCCTGGTGCAGCTTAAGAGTTGGTTCTCTCATCCTGTCAGTGGTTACCTGGGTGGCCGACCCCCACCTGGCTACACCCTACTTTCGGGGAGTTGTAGAGAGTGATAAGGACCCCCCTGAGCCTCCTCCTCTCCAGGCTAAACAACCCCGGCTCCCTGAGCTGCTCCTCAAAGGACTTGTGCTCCAGACCCTTCCCCAGCTCCACTGCCCTTCTCTGGACCTGCTCCAGCTCCTCAGTGGCCTTCCTGAATTGAGGGGCCCAAAACTGGACACAGTACTCAAAATGTTGCCTCACCAGGGCCGAGTACAGAGGGACAATTACTGCCCCGGTCCTTCTGGCCACACTATCCCTGATACATAGCGCATTTTTTATACACTTTCGTTTTACGTGGTTTCATGGCATTTTTGAGAGATCAGCTGAGCTGATGTTACGGGGGTGATTCCCCGCTTGGAGCAGGCGGTCGAGCCCGGCAGCTGCTTACAGGGGCTGTGCTGAGGGCGAAAACCATCTCCGTGCGGAGGGCAGCCGTGACCCCGTGTGGGCCCCACGCCAGCCCGCGGGGGCGGGGAGCGCTTCCTGCTTCCCGCGGCCCTTCCTCCGCGGGGCGGAGCGGGGCGGCGCCGGCCGTGGCGTTCCGGGTCGGCCGGGAGCGCTACCGCTGCCGGGGCCGGGAGCGACTCCGAGGCACCGCCGCCATGAACCGCTTCTTCGGCAAAGCCAAGCCGAAGGCGCCGCCGCCCAGCCTCACCGACTGCATCGGGACGGTGAGTGCCCGCCCTGGGGCGCCGGGCCCCG
>VZRZ01008138.1:1633500-1651775 GCA_013398175.1 Climacteris rufus | reverse complement strand
GCGGCGAGCGGGGAGCGGGGAGCGGCCGGGGCCCCGCTCAGCCTGGGCTCCGTCCCGGCTGCTGCAGAGAGGCTTCGCTCCTGGCGGGCCGCAGCTTCCCAGTGTCGCCGTCCAGCTGGATCGCAGGCGGAGATCCGCTGTAGGGGGGGTGGTGGGAACAGGTGACAAGGCGGCCTTTGCCAGAGAACGCAGAGCGGGGGTCGTTTGCGGGCGGCGAGGATGATGGGGGGACTGGAGCATCTCCTGCAAGGAAAGGCTGGAGGAGCTGGGCCTGATCAGCCTCGGGGAGGGCTGACTGAGACGGTACCTCATTAAAGTGCATAAATACCTAAACGGGGGATGCCAAGAAGATGGATCCAGGCTCTTCTCGGTGGTGCCAAGCAATAGGTCAGGAGGCAAAGGGCAGAAATCGATGCACAGCACATTCCACCTGATTATGAGGAAGAGCTTCTTTACTGTGTGGCAGAACATGCCGTGGTACAGGTTGGCCATAGAGGCTGTGGAGTCTCCCTCACTGGAGATATTTAAGAACCATCTGGACACAATCCTGTGCCATATGCTCTAGGCTGACCCTGCTTGAGCAGGGAGATTGGACTAGATGACCCATTGTGGTCCTTTCCAACCTGGCCCATTCTTACATTTTGTTGTTTTGGTAATAATCTCCATTTAGATGAAATATTTTGCTGAAGTCAGCACTGCATGTTAAAAGCAGGTGCTACCCATTAGGCTCTTTATTCTAGTTTGTTGAAGAGGCTTGGATTTTTGCAGCTAATGAACTTACAGACTGCAACAGAGAGTAGTTTCTTCAGTAGGACGGATGGGTGCAGACCTGATGGAATGGGTCACTTTAAGGCCAGCTGACAGGACTGAGCTTTTTTTTCCCTCAAAAAGAAAAACAGAAGGGAGGCGAAGAAGGTGGAGGGGAAGATGGGCTTGTATCTGCAAAAAAAGTGAAAAGTTACTGCAAAAGGGTGAGAATAGCCTCGACTCCACAGTTCTTAAAAATAGGATGGGAAACATGGCTAAGTTTTGAAGTGGATCTAAGTGAGGTGGTAGAAGGAATGAAGAGGACAGTAAGGTGTTAAATCAGCAAGATATTCTACTGATTTTTGTTAGCAAAACTTGTTAATTTTTTATTTGATTATTTTTTTAAATCATTGAATAATGAATGCTGCCTTTGTTCCTTTTGCACTATGTTGGTGATGTTCTTTTCATCTCTAGAGCTTATTCTTTATTTCTGCTTGCTCATTCCTGTTTTCAAAGTGTGTTTCAAATTGTTTTGTTAAAGTGTTTCCTTTATCACCTGGTAGCTTTATCAAAGTCTTTGGTGAGGAACTTAGTGGAATAAATTGTTTGAATCATCATGATTCATGTGGTCACTGGTGCCTTCAGAGAGCTCCGTTTGATCTGAGGGGTTTTCATTTTGCAAAGGTGCCAATAACTTAGTGATACTGGCATAGTTATAATTCCAGTATCTTGCTCTTTGGCAACAGCCTGCTTGTCTGCAAATGTTTTTGTCTTTCCATTTGTTTTCTTACCTGGTAATCACTTTGGGCTTCGTCTGTCTGATTTGCACCTGCAGCTGTCAGATGCTGCTTCACCACTTTGCAGAAACACTTTAGTAAAGTTTTGTGTGTGTGAGTGAAAGTGGGGAAAGATGGAAATTGGGGCTGAGAAACAGAACAGCAGCAGATCCACGTGTATGACTTGACAATCTGCAGGTGTCCTGGCTGGACATCAGGCCTTGGAGCCCACGGGCGCTGGCTCTGTTGGACATGGGGAAAGCTTCCAGCAGCTTCTCACAGAAGCCACCTCTGTAGCCCCCCTGCTGCCAAAACCTGGCCATGCAAACCCAATACAACAAGGAAATGAATTCACCTGTCTTTTAAAATGTATTTAGGCTTTTTAAAAAAAAAAAAATTGAAATTTTGCAGTAGTGGTTACTTTAAATTTGTATCACCATTTAGTGAAGCCAACTGGTAATGGTTGTGATATCAGTTCTAACCCATGAGTTATTTTTTATGGTGACTTCACTCTGATGTGAACTTACGGTAAAATTTGCTGACAGTCTGCCTGAAGTGGTACTCATAATTTGTAATCAAACTGAATCTATTGTTAGACAAACTTCATCTGTTCTTTTCCTCAGTTAATGTTTGTTTTTCTCTCAACTGCTCACTGGCAGAACCCTTATACAAAGCCGTTCTATATATCAAAAATGACTTTTTCAAATATATTGAGGTTGTGTTTTGTGTTTCTTTTTTTTCCACAAAAAACCTGGGTAGAAGGGTTGTTTATGGAAGATGCTTGGGTGAGAGTGGCATAATGTGATTTTAAGTTTAAAATTGTCTTGGAATTAACAAATTTCGTTGGAGCTTTAAAATTTTTGAGGTTACAGTGTCACTTGCCATGTGACTGTGGGAGGCTGGAGCATTTAAAATCAATGTTTCTAGCACTCTTTGTAAAAGATATGTGCACTTTAAATTAGTGGCATGAGAGTAGTTTTCCTTCTGTTGTGTGTCAGGTTCTCTCTTCCTGCAGAGTAAAAAAATGTCTGTTTTGATTTCCCTTGCAGCCAGTGATGGTGGATTCCTGTGGGTGCTTGCAGACTGACAGACCTTAAGTGTGTGGGAGCAGAAGGTTACAGAATGGGTCTGTTGCAAGGCAGAGATTAATAGGCATGCTCCCTTTTTCCTTCCTAAGAACTACCTCCTGCTTGCATGCAAATAATCGTAGGGAATCTGAATAGGATACTCCATAAGTGAAAGGTGACAGATAAGCTGGGACCTCTCCAAGTGGTTAAGTCTGCTTATCAGTAGTATATGGGGAGAAACAGTTTTTGTACTCTGAGAATTCTCTCTGGTTAGTGGTGGAGATGAAACAGGGTAGACACTGATTGCTTATTTCTCATGTATGAGGAGTAGGGAGCAAAGGAAGTGATAAATTGTTTCGGATAGTGAAGACTCATGCCATTAAAAGTTCCTGCAAGTAGGAAAAGGTGTGGGCTTTTTCATGCTTCAGCTTGTTCAATGTCTGGACAACATCACTACTCTTTAAAAAAGACAGAGAATAATATTTACCAGGAGCATTATGCCAGTAAAATACACCCAATCAAACTCTTCAGGTTATTCCAATGTAATCCAAATTTTTCAGCTGAGGTCAGTCACTTGAAGAGAAGGAAGTGCAATAGAATGATTTAATTGAAAATTATAATTGTACATGAGAATCAGTGATTTGAGAACTTTCTGCATTAATGGAAATAAATATTAGAAATGGATTCTCTGTAACATTTTCTAGGTAACAATAAGTATTAGTGTTACTCTGTTTTTCTACTAGGTAATGAAAAACACAGTATTCAGGTTGCTTCTCAACAAGAGGATGGTGAACCTACGCTGCAAGACATGGCTGTACTTATTGAACAGGTCACTGGAGTTCCAGTTCCTTTTCAGAAACTGATATACAAAGGTAAGATAAATCTGCAATGTTTCTTATAGATGATAAGTTTGCATCTTAGTCACTTTCAGGTTCCATGTTTTGAATGTGTTCAAAAAGACATTCTTATGCCACTGACTGTCCTTTAACTGTTTTCTTCCTCTCTCGTTCTTCGTTAGGAAAGTCTCTGAAAGAATTGGAACAACCATTATCAGCACTTGGTGTTAAAAACGGTTGCAAAGTCATGTTGATTGGGAAAAGGGTAAGGCCTTTGGACCTTTTGTTTTCCCCTAAATTATCATCATTTTTGTCAGTAAGTAAGCTGCCCAACACTGAAACAGGCTGCAGCATTAACCTAATTTTGTGTACCTATCCACAAAATTGAGTTCAGTCTCGTGTTACATTGCACATAACTGCAGTTTGTACATTTCTGAAATTACGTTATTGACTGGCTTCTGCTTTACATTATTGACAAGACTCTGCCTAATCTGTAGTCAGTGCTCATGAACATTGTGTGCACTGATGACCTTATCTGCTCATCTTATTTTTCTGGTGTAAAAAAAAAAGCTCTCCCAGCTGTAGCTACTGAGTCTTGATCATCTGGGTTATTCCTGGTGAAATGACTTGTGGCTGGCTCTGCCAAGCACAGGATGAGGTAATAATCTCATGATGTAAATGTTACCTATATTTTAAAAATTATAAGTTGACAAAAAAAATTGCACTTCTTATTTTCCCTTCAAATTAATATTATTTAATGTGTTTATATACATTACTCTTCTAACTGTATTTGTAACTAAGCTTTGGAAGAAGCTTATTTAGTAGGTATTGAAATATGGAAAGAATAGGCACAGCTTATGTATTCTAAACCATCAGAAGCCTTTGTCTGTATTACCACTGCTTCTGCTTTTTAGCTGCATCATGTCTTTATTTGTTCCTTAGTTGTGAATGTTGTACTTTTGAATACACAGAATAGTCCAGAAGAAGAGGCTGAATTAAAGAAGTTAAAAGATTTGGAGAAGTCAGTGGAGCAAATAGCTAATAAGTTAGAGGAAGTTAATAAAGAGTTCACAAGTATCCAGAAGGTATGCCAGTTTTGTATCACTTTATGTCTTTGCAAAGCAGTTTTGTAGGTATATCTGTTTAAAAAAAACCCCAAACAAAACAGTTTGAAAGTTTTGAGTAGTTTTGGTAGAGAATGCGGGCAACCCACCACACGGTACTAGGCTGCCCCTCCAAACTGTCCAGGAGTCAGTAATAATTCTGAGTGAATTCCAAATGCCATTTCTGAGTTTGCAAAACAGAGATGTGGCACTGTTTGGAAAAAGGTAAATATTGTTTCATATGGGATAAGTTATATTCTTTATACCTGGATAAACATATAGAGTTATCTCAAAGTTCAAAGAAGAATGTCTATTACTTGTTTATCTTTTAAGTAAACCTAACAGATTTTACATTCACCATGTCAAGAACTGATAGAATACAGAAGCATACAGATTAAGACTGGAGTCCCTATCATGCTTGCAACTACAGAAATAGTCAGAGATGTTTTCTGCTGTTGTGGATTGACAGATTTCCTAGGGTGAGGATTGTGTAGGGTATGGGATAATTTTTTTTTTCTTCTGTAGGGATTTTTAGCCAAGGATCTCCAAGCAGAAGCACTAAAACAGCTGGACAAGAGGATAAAAGGAACTGCAGAGCAGTTCATGAAGACCCTTGAACAGATTGATGCCATTGTAAGTAACCAGCCACAGAAGAGGGTCAAATCCTGTCAGAAACTTGCTGTATCCCAACAGAAACTTGCTGTAAAGACTATATCTTGGAATTTATTTGATATTTTAATGTACTAAAAAATTAATTTTGGCTTTGAAAATTAGTGCATCCCTTTGCTCACTTTTTTTTATTTTGAATATGCAATACTTGCCCCTGCAGTCATTAATGGATTACAGTGTATTTCCAGAGTATAATATATATCTTTCTGAATCATGTAGTAGCTGAGAGCTAGATGAGAATAAGGGACTTGTGCAAAGGTAAGTAGGAGATTGCCACAAACAGGGTATTTCCTTATTTCATTTCTCTGCTGGTCATTCTCTGTAAGCTTCATTATGCAGTTATGTTGCCTATCATGATCATAATATCCTGCTCAGAAGGAAAAATGCTGCTTTTCTGTGGTAGTGATGTCCTTGGGTCTACTCCTTAGGGCAGTGACCTGTTATCAGATTTTTTTTTTGCAGAAGGATGCTGTGCAAATGCCTATAACAGGTGAAACAAATGCAGTTTAGTTGATGGACACTTTGAAAATATTCAGCAGCAGATAAATCAAAGAGTAATAATTTGAATTGGCCATCATCAAATGCTGTGTAATATGGATGTGTTCATAGGTATGGTGGGAAGCTCACTAGTTTCCTGCTTTTATATTGTGTGTCTGTAGTGGTAACCTAGTCTGTGCTGCCTGTTATAGCCAACAGTTCTAAATACATTTTTTAACAAATTGCTATATTCTAAATATTTTGAAGTCTTAAAATTTTTCTTTCCTTTTCTGCCTCACATAAAGGGAAATATCTTGCTGACAGTTCTTGAATGCTGTTAGACATAAAGACTTCATATAACTGATTTCCTGTTTGAAGTGGCAGATTTGCTATGTATTATCATGAAAATATTAGTAAGGTGACAACTGTTTAAACTGGATGGGATTAAATCTTATTTCTGACCCCTTCAATTTTTGATAACAAATCCTATTTAGAAAAAAAGTCAGTACTTGTATGCTGGTATGCAGTTCTGCACACAGGAAGCAGCCTTGTAAAACCATTTCACTGCTTCCTGATTTATCCAAACTCAATTTCCCAAGCTTACTTTTAATTCTGTCACTTTTTGCATGGTTTAAATAGAAAATGTGTGCTGTGATCTATCTCCTTATCCAAAATACTTCAAATAGTACTGGACAAGGGTCTAGTACAAGATTTTAGAAGAATTTATAATCTAGTGACTTGGTGTTTAGATTTGGTATCTTTCAGTATTGGTAATATTTGTTTGCTACTTTGTTGTATAGAAGCCTATGACATTGAAAAGCCTCGTTTATTTTTTTTTGTAAGAAATAAGTGAGAATTTTCATTACCAGTGATTGAAGCTACATTGCACAATTTGTTTCTTTTAATATACAAAGCTGGCTGTGAGGTTTGTCATGAAAACTGGACTTCTGTGAGGTCTTGCAGATGAGATACAAGTAGGTGGGTGGAATCTTTACATGCAATGTAGGAGTTCAGTGTGCTGGTGTTGCACCAGATCAGATGAACAGGCCACTGACTTGCTCAGGCAGTACTTGGCTGTGCTGTAGCTGTGCAGTGTATGGAGGCAGCAATACAGAATGGTGATGAGGTGTGTCTATGAACAATAAATGGGTTCCACTGGAGTAAAAAATGGTCAATAGAAATGCAGAGCAGTAAAGTGTAAAGCTCTCAGAAACTATTTTATCTGTAATGTTGAATTGGTTTATACAGTATTTAGTGTTCTTTTTGGTAGCCAAGTAAAAAGCAAGTTCTGACACATCTGTTAAATGCTATTGAACATGTAGAGGTGCTATGGATTCAGGCAACAGCATGTTAAAAAATTCAGAGGGGAACAATGTGACTATCTGAGGAGAAGGGTGCTGCATTGTAGAAGTGGACCATACCAGCAAGCTCATACTATAAATGTTCTAGTTTTTTTCTTTGGCAGAATCGCTGTGAAAGCTCATTGAAGTGTCTTGGCTGCTCTGTGTTACTTGGATCACTCAAAACTTTATAGCTTGATACCAAATGAGATGTGGTGGCTACAGAGAGCTAAGGGTGAGGAAGCCTCCATATTGTTTTCTCTCCAGTCTAGGAGTATCACTCTCTTGCTGGTAGCAGACAAGTTCATTAATTAGAGGAGCTGAGTTTGGAACTAACATTTTTACTACATGTCGTGTGTTCAGTAACTGTGAGTTTAAAAGTTACTTTCCCAAAAGGCTTTGGGAAGTGGAAAAGTGAGTTTATAGTCATACAGCAGTGGGGTGTGAGAGAAAGAATCATGTTGTCACTGCCAGAGGTATGAAAGCAAAGTCTTGAAGGGATGCTTTTGGATAGAGTAGCTGTGACTTAAGCATTGTAGCATTATATGTGTTTAAGCAGCTACTGCTTTCATTGCTCCTAAGACTGTAAGACCTTAGAAGCATCTTACAAATTTTCAGTGTTGTGACAGAGTCAGACACTGCCATAAGCCACAGGTCTTTGAAGTTTTGTTCAGGAGCAACACAGTTGACTCTTGTTCAACAGTTGAAGATTTGTGTGTAGGCATTAGCAGAAATGCTATTTATTTCATCAGTTAAAACATTTACTCCAGGAGTAGAAGTCAAAATACACCACTTACTACAAATCTCAGTGACAATAACACAGGAAATGCTTCACTTGGTCATCTGGCACAGGTTTTTAAATATCTGAAAGGCTTTTTCAAGAAAACAAAGGGATTTTTTTCTGAAATCAGTAGGAAAATTTAAATCCACAGTCATGACAGTTTGTACTTGTGAACTGTCTCTAATTTACAACAACTCTTCCACCAGTATTGCAGTCTGAACACTCATTTGTCCTTGTGATGGTTTCCTATTAAATGGCAGATTTTTGATATAGAAAGACAATATTGCAGAGAACAGATTGTTCTAACAACTGAAAAAAAGCTTTTTCTTCTGAAATATCGGTCACTGATTTTGTTGACATAAGTTCACCACACATCTGTCAAACTGCATGTATCAGTATTGAGGACATTGATAATGTTACTGACTCACAGTTATGCTCTGGTGACCCATCCTCCTTTTTGAGGACTTTTTTTGTTATAGTTCCTCAATAGAACTTAAATTACTGTGCTGTTCTGATGAAACTTAACTGTCTCCTTGTCTCTACTGTGTGTGTCATTTGGTAAATCAATACCAAATTAACATTTCAAGGAATGAAAGAAGTATTCTGAAAAAAAACCCGTCATTGTGCCTGGAACAAACATTTCCCAGACTTCTGGGAAGTTTTGCCACTTACAGTAAGTTGAGAACATATTGCTAAACTTTTTGAATTTGCTAAACTTTTTGAATTTATCTGGATCAATAAAAATTTGGTAAGCATTTTTTACTATAATTCTTTAATCTCTTAGCATGAATCATAAATATGAAATCAAAGCTTCAGAGGGAGATATTTCTAAAGCTCAGGGAGCATTGTCACATGAAAGGGGAGATTTTCTTCAACCCTTTGTGTTTGATTTGTCTGTCAGTGCCGCAGGAAAGCCCCAGGATCCTTGTGCTGACCAATCTGTCAGCATCCTGTCATGGGGACCCTTCACAGAGCAGTCCACTGGATTGGAGGGTGGGTGGTTGACTGACTTGTTCAGGGTCCCATGCAAACAGAAACACCCCTTCCTGGGCCTCCACACCTTTAATTGGTCTGTCAGTGCTCCAGGAGGGATTCAGGGACAAACACCAACAACATAAGAGGGACACCCTCTTTTCCCTTCCTTGGGTGACAGCTGTTAGGTGGCTTATCAGCTGCAAGGTACCACTGAGTTCCCCCTCCTGCAGGGATTTTGAGGGAGCCTGGCCACAGTGTCTCCACTCCACTCCACTCCACTCCACTCCACTCCACTCCACTCCACTCCACTCCACTCCACACTCTGTTTAGGCCCCTTAGCAGCATTGTGTGTGGGAAGTTGGGCGTGCTGACCGCATTCCATCCAGGGAGCAGCAACCGCATTTTCTCCCTTTAATTTTCCATATTGCTATAACTGGGTTGGTAATTTTCCACACTGCTCCATCCTCCATTTCCTGCCCCCTTAGAATGTATGCTGACCACAGTTTTTGTAGCTTTTCAGTTTTCTTTAATTTTACCCTGGGTCTTTTCCCCACAAGCATAAAAGTCCTGTCATCCCTCAGTGAGAGTGGAGTTCTTAGTTACCACTTCTGCTTTCAGGAAACCCACTGATGAGTGCTGCCAGTTCATAATTGCTTTTAAAGAAGCTGCTCAGATGTCTACTTACCCAGTTTGCCTATTAATTTAACAGTAAATTTTAAAAAGTGCAGGGCTGGTAGTCAATAAAAACTGCACAATAAAATACTATTTGTTCATTTTGATTTGTGAAAGAAACTAACTAAAAAGGTTTTTGTTGGATGGATGGGTTGTCAACAAAAATCCTTTTTTGTTTTGCAGCTGATTAGCGTTGGTGCCCAGTGTGGCAGAGTGATTTTTATTGTTTTTTTAAGCAATTTGATAACAAACCCAAAATGTTTCTAGCTATTACTGCAAGTGACATTGAGTGTAGGAGATTGCCAGTGTTAATAATAGTGTCCATTTGGTACTGATAAGATAGTCATAAGCAATAAATATTACTAGATTATTTTTTGTTTATTAATTGACTACACTGCTATAAAGTAGATTCAGGCATCAGTTATTATGTACTGGGATCTATGGCCTAGGAACCAAAAGAGGAGAACAAAGATGTGATGGGAACTCTAAACTTAAAAATTGTTACTGGAAGCAGTCCCAAAACAATGGAACTTGAGCAGAACTTAAGGTGGTGTTCTGTGGCAAGGGAGGTGGTTTTACTAAGAGATCAGCTGGGAGAAAGGAAAGAAAGAACAAGAGTCTGTATTCTGTAAGAAGCAGTGCTCAGAGAGGAATGCTGGGTTCTTAGTTAAAAGAACAGTCAAGAACAAAGGATGTAGAGGCAGGAAAGTGCACACGTTTGTTACTGTGTAAACAGTGATTGGTTTTGAGGGTTTCTTGTGTAAAGTGTGAGTGTTGTGCATACAAGAGATGAGTCTGAGGCTGCTGTGTGTGCATTTTGCCAGTTTAGCATAGAATATAATCACAGAATAGTTTGGGTTGGAAGGGACCTTGAATGGTCATCTAGTCCAACCTCCCTGCAGTGCCATCTCATGACTCCAGTTATGGATTTGCCCTACCAAGTTTCAGTCATGGAAACTAGTTTGTAGCTTTCTGCTCCAGCCATGGTGCTGTTAGAACCAAGAGGGAAACACCAGAGAAACACCTCAGAGGAGTTAAGGAGTGTTCCCACAGGAAGGTGACATGGCTGCCAGCCCAGCTGAAGTGCCTCACACCAGCACACACAGCATGGGCAACAAACAGGAGGAGTAGGAATTATTTGTTTGAACAATAAAAGAAAAGAGCACCTTTTTTTGTTTTTTGATTGTTACAAAAGTTTATGTGTCTAAACATCCCAGTGGGGCTCATCTTTTAGCTGAAATGAAACAGATGAGTATAGGGAAAGCTCCATTCTTGATCTGGAGTTAGGGCGGAAAATAAAAGGTAAACTAATGAGAAACTCCAAGGTTTTTATGCATCTTCAACAGTGAGAGAGAACACAATGTTTCTAAGAATGTTCATATAAACTTTATATGATGAGCATCTGTATGGGTCTTTTACCTGTTTGGAAAAGA
Organism: Climacteris rufus; assembly: GCA_013398175.1. Lineage (NCBI taxonomy): Eukaryota > Metazoa > Chordata > Aves > Passeriformes > Climacteridae > Climacteris > Climacteris rufus. The sequence goes on along the minus strand of VZRZ01008138.1, from coordinate 1,640,899 downwards.
AAATCATAAACCTGAGCACCATTGCCTAGCAACACGCCAATTTCACACAACTCAAAAAGGACAAAGCATATAACATTTGTCAGGGTGACATACATGAATGTAATGGTTGATAGGAGTACAGAAAAGTGATGCAGCTTGAATGAAATCAAAAGCTGACATCGTGTAACGCTTCACATCTGTTGCCTTCCATGAGTACATTGCAGAGATGTACGGCTTAGGCTGGCAAGGTCTGCATTACTGATGATACATTCTAATGGCAGGTGATTGAGGTAATGTATTTGCAAGAAAGCAGTTCATGTTATAGTCTCTGAAAAAAACCTGAAGATGAAGCTCAGCAGAACAGTTAACACACACCTCAGCAGCAAAAGCAGTGTATGTAGTCTGTACCTAAAGACACGTGGTAGAGTTGCTATCTCAGTTCTTTGTGGTCAGCATGCTGCATCCCTGACTTCTTAATGGCTTTTTCTTACAAATTCTCTCCTGTGTAATCATCCTCACTGAGCAGGCATGGCATTTTCAGGATGTCTTCTCAGAGGATTGTTTGGTAATTTCAGTTTTTGCTGTAAGTCTGATATGTTAATTTCAACATTAACCTGCATCAACTTGTTTTTTTACTGCAGAATCTGCCAGAAAATTTCAGTGATTGCAAACTGAAAAAGAAGGGGTTGGTGAAGAGGGTCCAGGTGAGTGTTTTTGGTTTGGTTTTGGTGGCTTTTTTTCTCTTTTTTTTCCCCATTAATGCTGGGTATTTGTATACCAAAAGTTTGTGAAAATGAGCTGTTTAGAGTTTTTCAGTGTTTATTCTTACATTGGTGTTTCTTCTCTCCCTTTGAGAGGTATTTAATAGCTTCATAAAACAGCATGCAGAAATGCAGATTTTGATAGTTCATGCTGTTTTCAGATAATGTTTATCATTTACATTAATGGTTGGCCTTATGGCTGCCTGATGATGCAAAGTAATTCTGATAGCTTGTAAGGAAAGCAGGATAGATCATTCCTTCTTTTTTGGATCTTGACGAACTGGAGTAATGACTGAAGTCTGGACACAAGGATGCAGTCAACTATAACTCCTGCTGATCTATTCCTGACCTTGCCAGAGGTGTTACTTGAAAAATTTAGCTCTATTGCAGTGCACCAACTTTCTGTGGAGAGCAGGTCTTTAAATTAAAATCTGTACAGAAGAGCAGCTGTGCTGGGGGTGGGGTTTCACTGTTGTATTATGCATATAAATTCCTAGGCATTGTTTCCCTAGAGACCTTGAATTGAAGGTTTGTTAATAAATGCTGGAATTCACTCCCCTCCAGTCAAACTTGCATAAATGAAGTGTAATGCTGCTTGTATTACTGATTTTATTGGTGTTGTGCTAGCTCCACTCCCAGGTTAGGCTCTTAAAATTTGTTAGTGGAAGTACCTTGCGTTCATGTATAGAGTTGAAAGATTTTGTCTTTTACTGTCACCTTTTGATGTTTCACAAGAATGGTTTTTAGAATAACCATCTATTTTTAGAGAAAGGACTACTAACAAGTACTTCATAGTAGAACTGGTTTTAGTTATTGCTTTAGAGACAAAGCACTTTGTACTCAGTTACTGAGGTGACTTCAGATAATGCAAGTTGAAATGAAGATGGTTGCCATGTTATGTTGGGTTCTGAAGGTGCTCTTGATTCCATGTGGCTAACCAAAGCAGCAAAACTTTGTAACAGACTGATGGCTATCAACTTTGTGGCAAGCTACTGGATCTCCACTCTTGGGTGAAGTTAACAGCAGAAATAAGTGGGGCTTTGTATAAGAACTGCTGTTAAAGCATAAAGCAGACTCTGTTGAGCAGAGATCAGGATTACTGATGTGCTTTTATAGGCACAGTGTTTGCAAATGTAGGTTATGAACTCTTTGAGGATTATAGAAGAATTCTAAAGGATTTCAGACCAGAGCAGTCAACAACAGTTCGTTTTTCCAGAGCGGGAACAAGAAAACAGTAGCAAGTTATGCTTATTAATCTTAAAGTATCCATGAAAGCAAGGGGGGAAAGCTGTTAACTGCCTTCTGCTGGCTGTCACATATCTGCCAGGATGAGGAGATAAATATAAAACAGTTGCAGCCAGCAACTGTGGTTGTTACCACTTTGACTTTTTCATCACTCAAGTCTTTACAGACATGAGTTGATGAGTGCTTAAGGGGTTGGTTGGAAACAGATGATTCAAAACAGTGTGATGGTTGAGAAACGTTCACCCAGCACAACAGGTTGCTGCTCTAGAAGGAAAGAGGTTTTTTAGTGTCATTTTAATGTAAATAATATAAAATATCTGGTTTGCCTGTTAGAGTCTGGTGCAGACATAGCAAAAACAAGTGCAAGACATGAATAGCTAATGGGAGAACCTTCTCAGAAGCTGCAGTGCACTTGCATACCTTGGGATTGGCCTCAATTTACTGGCATCAAGTGCTGGTGGGTTGTGCTGTGTACAGGACAAGCAAACTGACTGGGGGCTGCTGCCTCCTGATTGCTCTCTCTGTGTTGTTCTACTTGTGAGAACTTGAAGGCAGGTTCTCAGAAAGCTTAATGTGATGTGGACTGCCTGTCTTGGAAAGGAGACCTTATTGATAAAGATGAGGGCTCAATGGTTCCTTGTAGTCTCAAGAAATAGAAAAGGTCTTGGTTTAATGAAAGCTGGTTTTAGATTTGACTGAGCAGGTTTGTCCCTCCCATCTTGGCCTCTGAAGTATGTGTTTTAGAAAGGAGCTTAAAAGTCATGTTCCAAACTGAATGAAGCACTAATTTGTCTGAATATTTATGTTTCTTATTGTTGTTTATGACCTTTGGAACAACTGACAGTATTTCAGTGCCAGGACTGGTGGTGATGGGCAGCCATGGGATTGCCTTATCCAGTGTCACGTTTCTGTTGGATTCTGGGTAAATGCAGTTGTGAATAAGCTATTACCAAACCATCTGGAAAGAGGTTATTGAGTTGACATCTTCAAATTCACAATAGAAGCTGCAGTTTTGGTTCTTCAGAAGCACTTTCCATTTCCAATTGTATATCCAGTAACATTTGTTTGTCTCTTATTCTCAGGTCTTTCTTGCCCAGTGTGATACCATTGAGGGGAATATTGGTCAAGAAATGGACAAGCTACAGTCAAAGAATTTGGCACTGGCAGAATGAGGCATTGCCTTACATAATTAGGAAACATAATTGCTCTATGAGCAAGAAGAAAAGTTTGCTCTTTGTTTTGGAGCACATATCCAGCTTCCTTTTTTTTCCCCCCAAAGCCCAGTCTGTTAGACTGGTACCAGTCAATCATTTCTTGCTGGTTGTCTTGTTTGCCGCTTGGTTAGAACTATTATTTTGAAAAGAAAATCCTTCCTGAAGAATGGCAGAACTAATCTTTGTGATGAATTGTGTATCTTATGGACAAATGTTTAGTTAACTAAGTTATGAAGTTTTCAGTGATGGGCAATTTTGTCTGATATATCTTTGAATTTATTTACAGCTCAAATCAAAGAAGGTCTGTAATCGTACAAGTGCCGTAAGTTGCAGTTGCAGGACTTCAGCTTGATTGTAAAAGGCAAACTGAGACAACATCTGGGAAAGCTGAACATTCTAGTAGACAGTTCAGAGCAATAAAAAAACCCTACGCATTTGTACCTACTTAATGTTTGTATGCATTTATAAATATAAGAAAGCTTGACTATAAGGGAGTCGTACCTATTTTAGCCTTAAATTGTCATAATAAATGGAATGTACTGTAACATGTATGGTACTTAATTTTGAGTGGTGCTTTAAGTTGTTACTGAGCTCCTTGATACAGATGTATGTTTTTTACATAGATTTCTGATGTACTGTGGTTTTTATAGATTATTTGTATTTTTATTATTTGTGTTCTGTCTTGAGTTATGGTGAGAAATGAAATGAGATTACTCATGCTGCTCAAATACCAAGGGTTCAGTTCAAGCAAGGTATAACTAAGGAGCCATTTTGAAAGGGGTTTTTTTATACTTTCTTCTGATTTTACTGAATTCATGATGCTATATTTAATGGGAAAATGCAGTCATTATTTCTAGTATGTTAAGGCAATCAGTGAATTTTTATAACGTTGCAAAGTGACACAGCTTTATTTTAGCAATGCCATCTGTCTGAGGGTTATGACTGATTCTTGCAGTCAGACACACGCCGTGCTTCACCTTCTCTGTTAGGTGAGAAATCAGCTCTTGCAGGAGACAGGAACTTTGGGTGGGTGCAGCCAACTTGGCAGTCGCTGGTTGGAGGCTCTGAGCAGACTGTAGGGTGTGTCAGCCTCTAGGTAACAAAAATGTATCGGAGCTGCTTTTTCCCTGATGCTTCTCGTTGAGAGGTCAGCCATATCCACAGCAGCTGGTAAAGCAGGGACTGGTAAGGAGCTTCTTTGTGTGTGAAAAATAAAGCTCCTTAATCCCAAATGAGTCAGGCTGAAAATGTTTAGAAGTGTCCCTTAGGTGGTGAGCCTTTATCTGTATGTTTTAGGATTAGCTGTCCTTTCAAGATAAAAATAGGAAAATTATGTAAAAAGATCTTAACTTCTAGTAAGTTAGAAAGCTTAAATAATACCTAAAGTGTTATTATTAAAGTATTGTCTTTGATGTTTGTAATTGGAGGAGCATTTTTTTAAGTGAAAAATGCCATTGAACAAATGAAGTGATAGCCCTGTGTTAGAAAGGGTCACTTGTATTCTAAAAATGCTGGTTTACCATACCAAGATTTGAGTTGCCATATTTTTTGCTCTTAACCAGTTACTTCAAGCTTGTATTTTTTCCTTAGGAAATTCTCTTACCAGCATCTGTGGACGATTTCATGATCTAAACTCCTAGGAACCTTATCTATCATGTTAGGAAATGGTATGGTAGGGCTGTGGAAGTTTTTTCCTAGGCTAACTAGTCTGCATTTTCCCAGCACTTTAAGGTTAAGAGAAGGAAGCATTGGTTGCAGTCATTTTTGTGAAGCCCTGCCTAGCCTGTGTCTGCTTCTGAACCAGATTCAGCTGACTCTTAAACCACCAGCAACACTTGCCTAATTCAGGGAATGCAAAATCAACCACTTTCCTGTGATGGAAAGGACCCTCAGCCTCCCAAATGTAAGTCCTCTAATGCATTGAGCTTTCACAGGTGCACGTACAATAAGCAAAGCATCCTCCTGTGCCCACAAAGAGAACTGGGAACTGTGGACATGGCCATGTCCATTTCTGCTGTTCCTAATGATTCTTGTGTGAGAACACTTGAGGCTGCAGGCAGACACTGTCTGCCCAGCACTCCTTCCCAGAAATGCCACTCCCTGAGATGTGCTTGTGTGAGTCCAGCCTCAGCCTGTCTCAAAGCAAGGTGGATTAACTGGAGGATGTTCTGCAGCAGATCTTTTGATGATCTGGTACTTTGAGGCAAAGAGTGATGGTGAACCTCTCCCACCTGCACATCTGTATTCAGCAGAGGATGGGTGTCCTGAGCCAAACTTACAGTGCTAAGTGGCTTGGTTTCTAGGACAAAAGTATGTGCGTGAAGACCAATTTCTGCAGTATAAATTTTTTTGTCTTCCAAATATAAAAAATGAGTTGACTTGTTTTGGAAAGCAAATGGTTGTATTTAGAGTTATCGAAGACATTCTAGAGTGAATTGACTTTTATACTTAGTTTTAGAAGGAGGAGTCCTACACTTTTTTTCATCATAATAGCCTTAAATTTCAGTAAAAACAGGCATCTGTGCTTTTGAAAAGTGCAGCAGACTACAATTGTGGGACGAAGGGAAAGGACAAGGAAATCTTAAATATTCTTCAGAATTTGTAAATCTAGATCTCCATCAAGCTTAAGGTCTATTCTCACTGATTCTGTAGTCCTGGTGTACTGTGACACCTGTTTTGCTACTGAATCATTTCCTCACCCCGACCATCTGCCATGATCATGTCAAAACAGAAGTTACTCCCTTTTGCCTTAGTTGCACTTATCCCATCGTCTTCCTCCAGTTGCTGTGTTGCTCTGGCTGTGTTTATACTTGGACTTGCCATCTGGGCAAAATCTACCACAGGATTTGTCTTTTATGGAAATGGAAATCGAATTGCACACTCCCTTGGCCCATTTTCTCTCCCGGATCCCGTGGGCTGGTGTGAGATGAACCAAACCCGACAGTCAGGGAGCTGTGGAGTCTGGAGCCGTGGGACAGGTTGCTCTCCAGAGACAGTGTAAAATTATAGTGGCGTCCTCTGTGACCAAGACCTCTGGAAGGTAATGTCACTGTAAGCCTGGAGCAACACCTTTTGACTTCTAATGGACACTCGCGGTTTGGAGTGGCGCACTTGACACCGTGAAAGTTGGCACTAGATTTTTTTTTTGTTATTAACTTACTTTATTGTACTATGATAAATGAAAAGATGAAAATAAAACACGGGAAGTTCTCTGCTGTCGTTGGTCATGGTGCGGTCACTAAATTCTGGATTTGGGATGTATTTTAGTGGGAACGTGCACGCTGCTCTCCGTGGTATTACTGTGCGTGCTGTGCAGGGAAGTGGGTGGTGTTTGGAGCACCCACTTGGCAAGCAGGGCTGCCCAAAGGGGGCCTGGAATGTTCCAGGGATTGGCAAGGAGATGGAGCTTTTAAAAAGCTGCGTTGGTCCTTTTTTTTTGTCTTTATTTTTTTAATTATTTTATTTTATTTTAAGAAAAGCAATTTAGACAGTTGTGTTTCACACCGTGCACTGCAACAGATTGCCCGGAGAGCCTGTGGAGTCTCCCTCACAGGAGACATTGGAGCAATCGTGTGTCTCGTGCCCTTGGAATGACCCTGCTTGAGCAGGGACAANATGTTCCAGGGATTGGCAAGGAGATGGAGCTTTTAAAAAGCTGCGTTGGTCCTTTTTTTTTTTCTTTATTTTTTTAAATTGTTTTATTTTATTTTATTTTATTTTAAGAAAAGCAATTTAGACAGTTGTGTTTCACATCGTGCACTGCAACAGATTGCCCGGAGAGCCTGTGGAGTCTCCCTCACAGGAGACATTGGAGCAATCGTGTGTCTCGTGCCCTGGAATGACCCTGCTTGAGCAGGGACAACGGACCAGATGACCCACTGTGGTCCTTTCCAACCTCACCCCCTCTGTGATTCTGTGGTTTCTGGATCTGGACGTAGTGTTTATTGTTTTTTACTTATTTGGGTGGGGTACGTTTCACGCAATTTATTCAGAGGCCCGCGTCCCACAGCTGCGTTGTTGTCTCTATGACATTCGGCTGGTGCTCCAAAGGCTTAAAGAGGGAAGAGGCCGACGAAGGCGGAGACTCCATTCCTCCTCCTCCTCCTCCTCCTCCTCCTCCTCCTCCTCCCGGCAGCGTCACCGGGAGCGCCGGCGCCGCCTGGGCCCCTCGCGCCGGGGAAGATGGCGGCGGCCGGGGCG
>VZRZ01008138.1:1612576-1633218 GCA_013398175.1 Climacteris rufus | reverse complement strand
GCGGCGGCCGGGGCGGGCGCGGGGCGGAAGCAGGTGCGGCAGGAGGAGCTGCGGCGCCTCATGCGGGAGAAGCAGCGCCAGAACGCGGGCAAGAAGCGGATTGACTCGCCCTTCGCCAAATATCCTCGGCACCGGGCTCCCTAGCGCTCGGCTGGGCGGGAAGGAGGGAGGGAAGGATTGAGGGAAGGGGTCCCGCCCCGCACGGTGCTTCCCTTAACGCGGCCGCCACGTACAACAGCCTGGGGCACCTGAGCTGCTCCCTGTGCAACGCGCCCGTGAAGGGCGAGCTGCTGTGGCAGACCCACGTCCTGGGCAAGCAGCACCGGGAGGTGAGCGGGGGGACGCGGGGGGCGGCGGTACCGGAGCCCCGCTGGTCCCGGCGGCCGGGGGTGCGGGTCTCGGCGCGGCGCTGGCCGGGGCTTTGTTGTTCGGGAGCACCGGCACAGCGTTTGGAAAGGGCAGGGATGGGCAGGGGTCACAGCGCCGGGACGGGGGCTGCGGGCGGGCTGCGGTAATGGGAGCAGCGGAGCGCCCGCCGGCATGAGGGAGGAGTGAGGGAATAAGCCTGGGTGTCCCGTCGGGGTTCTCTTTGCCTAAAACCTGAGCACGGGTTGAAAGGCCAGCGCTTAAATCGGGGCTCCCGTGTCTTTCAGGGGTCTGCTCCTCAGGTGCAGCACTTGCCACGTTAGCCACAGCTCCTGGCTGTCACTTGCCTGCAGCTCGGACTTGGAGGCCCCCTGGGGTTGCCTGGGACCTGTGTGCTGCCAAATGACAGCTTATGTGGGGTTAAGAAAATCAGCATTTTTTTTTCTTTGTAATTTAGCAGTAAAGATGAAGAACTTGTAAAGCAAGTCAGGGAGTTTGTAACTTGGATGCGACCCTAAATCTGGTTGTTTTTTTTAATCATTTTAAGTTTTGCTGCTTCTTCTTAGCAGAAACTGAGAGATTGTGTTTAATTTTACAAGCAGTGAGGAAAAGACTGAAGGAACTGAGGGGCAAGGCATGGTGATATGTCTTTGATGCTGTTAAAATGCTGTGTTGTAATTTTAAAATACGTAATATTCAGGACCTTGGAATGAGTCCAGCCTTCTTGCTCTTTTCTCCAGTGCTTTACTGCTGTCAGTGTCACTGGTATTACTCTTTCCTTTCTTACTGGTAGAGCCTCCCTTGTGCTAGTGTCAGTTCCTCTTCTCCCATGCCACATAATTCCAGAGGCTGACAGAAACAATGGTCTTTGCTTTGGTATCCATGACACCTCTTTCAGTGATCTTGTTCTAGAAAGTTTCTAGCTCACTTTAATAACCTCTTCTAAAAGCACTGTATTTTAAGCTGCGGTCCAGAAGTTACTGCTAGGAAAGTGTCCTGAATTTTTACTTTTTTACAGAGAATTGCAGAATTAAAAGGCACAAAGCAGACAGCCACTGGTTCAGCTGCTGGCACATCATCTCATCCTGTCAAGAGAAAAACAGTTGACACAGAAAATACAGAGCTAAAGAGAGCAAAAGGTAAGGAGAGAAAATTACCTACTGAACACTTGCCAGAATCCAACCATTTTACATTTTGAATGTTTTTGGCTTGGTTTGTTCATGTGTGAGTGAGTGTGAATACACAAAACTGCTGAGTTAATGTCAGCCTGTTGCTGCTGAAAAGGTCAAAAGTCTCTCTTGCTCCTTCTCTGTGAGTTTAATATCAGGAGAAAACTGTGCTTTTGGTAGTCTACCTGGTTTTCTTCTGGGTTATTGGGTTAAATTAGGTCATGGCACTGTGGGCTTGACCCAAACTGAACCAGAAGCAGTAGAAGCCCTTGCCCAGAAGTGGTGTTACCCCTTTTCAGTGGGATCAAGCCACTGGTTTACCTCAAAGCATGCATCAAAGTTCTTGCTAAAGGAAAGATAGTTAATTTTTTTCCCTTGGTGCTACCAGACATGTAAACATATGAGATGCAGGAAAGTGCACATTTGGGAACTTACTGCTGTCATAGGAGTCTGAGGGATGTTTCTTTTAAAAGCATGGATTTTAAGCAGTGACTCTTGGCTGTTGTACAGGTACAGATGAAAAGCCGCACACGTCAACAGCTGGGTAAGTAGATCTTACTACATAGGAATTTTTGGTAACTACCCATGGCTGCATTCTTGCCCAGCTCTTCTGTGTCTCTGCTGCCTAGACAAGGGCAAAGGTTCAGAGAGCCAGCAGATCCCTGCTTCTGCTCATTTTCTAACAGGGTTGTATATTCCTGAACATCTTCCTGGCAGTGGGTGAGAAAATCGTATCACCTCTTAAGAGTCTCCGAGAAAACAAGAATTCTTTTACTGTCACTCTCAGACCTTTAAGGATTAACATGTGGAGGTATTACACAGTGTGTTAGAATGAATATAACTACATTGTGGCACACACTGTAATCTTTTATGCTAACAGACTGCAGAAGAGGTGGTAGTCTGAAATTAAGTAAAATTTTCAATTAATAAGGAAATTACATTTATGAACAAAACCTACTAACTTCTTTGTTTAAACATCATCAACAGATCTTCATTAAAATGGTTTTTGTCACTTAAAATTCATGTAAGTCCCTATGCTGCAGTTGATCTCTGACAAATACAGGACCATATTTGGCTTCAAGGGACTGGGCTAAGCATCTCAGCTGCCACTAGAAACGTCTGACAGTGTTTGGGCATCTTTGCAGGATTGGCAGATGTCACATGAGACCTGTGGGTCTCCTCTACACTTCACAGGATAAATTATTATTTTGCACAGATACCACGAGCTGTTTTCTTGTAGAAACTTGAGTTTGTTTGCAAAATTAACACTTGAGAGGTTTGTCCATTTTTTACCTCATCAGTATGATTAGTTAAATCATGGAAAGAAAGTTTGACTTGGAGGCCTGGAGCTGTTCTCAGCAAATCTCTGTTTTCTCATTGCTGAGCCTGTGTGCCTGGTCTAAGTTGCAGTTCTGGGCAGCAGCAGTACCCAAAATAAGCAGCAAATTACTTTGTACGTGGAAAAAGAATTACTTTAGCCACCATTCCAATTTGCTGTACGTTATTTTTATTAATGTTTCTGATACTGAATATCTAAACAGAAAAATGGATCTGAAAAGCATTTTTAGAATTAACCTGAGCATTTCTGGGGAACCTAAAATGAGAGCCACAAGCATGTGCTGCCTTCAGACAGTGGCTGTGTTGGCAGCTGTGTGGGTCAGGGTGTTGCACAGCATCTCCCAGTGACTGGGCTGCTGGTGCTGCACTGAATAATTTGTGTGAGATTTCAGTAGTTGTGTTGTGGGCTCTTTACCAGGCTGCCAGCAGATTTTTTTGACGGGGCAGAGCAAGACAGTGCAAATGTGCAGCTTTCCAAGGGCCCAGGCCCCAGCTTGTTGTCAGGGAATTACGATGATGATGATGATGATGAAGAGGAGGAACAAGAGCAACAAACAAGCAAATCTTCTGTTGTGCATAAAACTGAAATTCCACCTCCAACTCAAGAAGTAATAACTAATTCTCTGCCTGCAGGTAAGGCTGACTGAAATAGTAAGTGATTCAGTAAAGAGAAGCTGTGTTTTAACTGATGATGAAAGGTTTTTATTTTATTTTTCTGATTATTGCCATTAGCTGGTGAGGGTGTGTAATACAGGAAGTAGAGAAAGGAGATTCTTTGCTGGTTTATTATTGTGCAGTGGTTTCTCAGCATGCTTCTTGATTTTATGTTCTAACTGGTTGAGGCTGTCAAGGGAATTAATGTCTGGCTCTTCTTTCCTTGATTCAGTAAGGTATTAATTGAAATTCCAATGTAATGAGTTTTAGAAAATGCCTGAACAGCTTCTTTTTGTCATAGACTTCTGTCCTTTCTTATAGACTTCTTTGACACCAAAACTCCAGCTGCTCCTATAGTTTCCCATTCAGGATCCATACAGAAAGCAGAGATACAAGAGAAGGTAGTGGAAAGGTAAGCAGTCAAATCAAATATTGATAGTCTTAGGAATTGAAAATAAACCTTTATCTTCCAGGAAATAGAGACTGTGATCACTTAGAAATCTGTCATTCTGTTAAGTTGCATGCAGAATAGTTTGTGTGTATGTCAGCCTCAGGCATTATTTCAGACAGGAGTTTTGCACCCTAGGGGCAGGAGAGGAGATGGAGCAATGCCATACAGTGTCTGTTAGACATCTCTATTTGCAAATTCTAACTCAGGGTACTGTGGGAGCTTCATGTCAGTGGGTGTTCAGTGAACTGCAAAGAAAAGTTTAAGAAGCATAAGCTACAGCTCCTGTTTTGACAGTGAGTTTTAAACCTTTCTGTGCAGTTCCCTCTATGTGAGGCAAGACCAAGCTGAAGGAGGAAGTTTTGATGGTTGTAGATAAAACTAAGGGCTTAAACTTGGTCTATTTCTAGGTACTTTTATAAAGGATTATGAATTTCATTCTTGACTATTTTTAACTCTACAATAAAGGAGATTGTAAAGTGTTAACGTGGGCTAATAGTAATGAAATATTTCAGGAAAGAGAACACTGCTGAAGCTTTGCCAGAAGGTTTCTTTGATGATCCTGAAGTGGATGCAAAAGTAAGTGATCTACTTACTTTTATTTATTTCTGCCAGTTGTAATGATTTTCTAAGTAGTAAGGATGCTTTTCCAGGCGATCAGTCATACTGGAATATAAGAAAATGACTGAACTATCTAGAATAGAATAGACTATTTCAATTGGCAGTGACCTACAATGACCATCTAATCCAAATGCCTGACCACTTCAGGGCTGACCAGAAGTTAAAGCACGTTATTGAGGAAATTGTCCAAATGCCTTTTGAACATTGCCAGGCTTGGGGCATTAACCAACTCTCCAGGAAGCCTGTTGCAGTGTTTGACCACCCTCTTGGTAAAGAAATAATTCCTAATATCCAATCTGAACCTCCCTGGTGCAGCTTTAAACATTCACTCTGTATTAAAAAACATGAAAAGGGAGGGAGGTGGGCAGGAAGAGCTTGTTAAATCATCTCTTGGAAGGCAGTTTTGATTGTGGTTCCTTTATGGCTCTTGAAGAAATGTTATTTGTTGGTTAAAATGCTGGGCTGAGATTTGGACAATCTACCTTTATTTCTCTGAGTAATCCCAGGAAAAGCATTTCACCCAATTGGTATGATGAATAGTCCTTGGGAATTGGGGATATGGTAACAGTTCTGTAATGTCCTTTGTGAGATCCTGTTAAAAAGTGTTGAGTTCTCACTTGACTGATATGGTGCACCCTGTTAGAATGAAAATAGCTCAAAATAGATACATATGCTCAGAAAAACAAAGAAATGTGGGTATTCAAATTGTTTCTCAACCCCCCCCAAACTAAAAATCTTGACATTTTGATAAGTCATTCATCCTTCCTTCCTTCAACTTGCATAGTGCCAAATGATGACCAAATTAAACACTGATATTTGAAATACAAACCTTTTTTTGTTTTGTAAAATTTGCCACAGATTTTAAGATTTTCTCGTGTTCTTTATTGAAACACAGTGCTGTAGGGTGAAGTCTTTTTTATTTTCCTTCAGTATATTTCACTGCTCACACTGTGGAAGGCTGCTGGTGTATTTAAATTGCACTGTGAGGTTAAGCCATGACTTCTGATTTGGAGACCTTCCAAAAAAAGCTTCTTTATGTTCAGTTAGTCCCACTGTCCCAGCTAACAAGCTTAGGTGTCTGATTTGCTCTGGCAAGATTCTTTTGGCACCACTCCTGCCCACACGTTGCCACATGTGAATAGTTTTGAATAATGGAATTTTGAATATTGAAATGTGTAGCTGAAACAGCCACGTTTTGGTTGTTTGGGTTTCTTTTTTTTTTGTTTTGTTTTCTCTGTGTAGACTAACGGAAGTGTTAAATTTTTAAAATACTTAGTTTCATCATGAGTTGGGAAGCTTGTACAAAGTGGGAACGACTAGCAGGCAAAGGAGAATCTGCTTATATCTGTGAGGGCATGGGTAGTGATCTTTATTCTGGTTATTGCCTCAACTGATAAATTTACAAGAGGTTCTTCCTTGAATTGCTTGCAGATGCTCTTCCTTTTAATCAGCCCTTTCTGAGTGTAGCTAATCCTCAGAGGAAGGAAAATGTTTGTGACATCACTTATATTGAGATGGCTGCAGTGGTTCTGTGTCGGAGTCATACACAAAATAATTATTTTAAGACTTAATTGGGCATTTGGAAGGGACATTTGTGGGCGTGAAAAATGTTTGTTATTTACATCAGGTATTTGTAAAGCCTGTAAATTCTGGATTAGATAAATATTTCAAGAAAAATTAATAACTTTAGTGTTTAAATTTATTGTAAGAAATACAAATAATTATGAATTACAAAAGACAACCACAATGCATAATAACACAGTACATACACATATGATAGAAATAATCACAGAACAGAAAAATGAAATGATGACTATAACTTCCCAGTATGAATTTGCTTGGAAGCTTCTAATTTATTCTATGAACTTAATTCATACTACTTGATTTTGTATAATCACTCAGGAACAAAACACACCAAACTTGTCTTTACTAAGATGATGACTGTGTCACCAAAAGAGCAGAATGAATAAAGGAAAAATAAAACTAATGCAAAAAAGATGGTGTAATGAATTACTATGTTCAAACTGCTTAGTTCTCCTAGCTATATAATTTCTACCCAGTCCTGAGTCAGGCATAATGTGTTCTCTAAAATACATTATATGCCACATCTTCCTGTCTTGAATTGTGGAAGTTTTGATTACACAGGTAGACTACCTTGTTTATTTATTTGCATTAAAAGCACAGTCTGATTTTGATTATTTAGTTGTAGATCTTACACACATTTTTACTGCTACTACTTTTTCCACCTTCATGTCTTAGTAATTAATGCCATCTACCACAGAATAAAAAGCTTTGCATGTCATTAAAATCAGTTTGTAGCTGTACAGTTTCTTCTGTTAGCCAACAGAATTAGACTAGATTTGAAATACAGTCAGGCTATCTAACACCACCAGACTAGTGACTGAAAGGTTGGATACTTTATGTTATGCCAAAGGCAAATAATTCCCTGCTTTTTGGCTTGTGACATGGCTACTGTATGCAATTGTACAGGCAGCTTACAGAAGAATTTAATAGTTATCACCTGACACAGTGAAATGACAGATCATCAGAGTCACTTTTGTTACTCCAGACATTCCACACCAGCCATTCTTAGTCAATTATTCTTTAATGCTGCAGTCACGGATGATGTTTCAATCCAGGAGTAAAGTGAGATTTTTCCTCCCAAACCACTGTGCAGCTGCCCTCTCTCACTCCTGTACATTGCTTAAACTGAAGGACACTGACCAGACTTTTCTGATAACACAGCACAGTTTTTCCTATTTCTCCTGGCTTTTTTTTACAGTGTCCCAAAGAGTCACTAGACATAAATTCTTAATGTGTAAATTTTCATGTTCCTTAGGTGAGAAAAGTCGATGCACCAAAGGATCAGATGGACAAAGAATGGGATGAATTTCAAAAGGCAATGCGACAGGTCAACACAGTAAGTAATGGAATCTATTTTTATTGATTCTAAATACTATACACAATAAGGAAAACAACAGTTTCATGCAGCTCTGCAGAATGACTGACATCTGCATTTGTCAGCTGTTTGTTTCAATGCAGTGTGTGGTTAAATGCACTTTATAAATGAGCAAAGGGTTCCTTATATTGTTCACTTAAAGGAAATTAATTTGAAAACCTTTTGATCAAGATCCAGTCATCAGTATGTATCTAGTTACATTTGTTACACTGTATTTTATTTAAATACTGTTTAGGTAGCACATACCTCAGATCAGTGTCCTGTATCTAAACAGGACACAATTGTGGGCTCTTCTTTAGATCTAGAGATATATTCATATCTTCACCTTTAAAAGCACAGAATAAAACCACCCGTTTGTCTGTCTTTTTTCAAAAAGTATCTATAAAGTGTAGGTAACCTGGGTTTCATGTTTAATTTAAATGTACTGGAGAGGACTCCCAAAATCTGGGAAAGTGACAAAAGAGTTTGTGTGTGAGACACATAAATTGGCCACAGTTTTTCTGTACTTCCATTTTTTTCTGTTTACCATTGCATGGAAAGTCTTCCTGCAGCAGGTTTTCATCTGCCCTTTTGTACAAGGTAAAACTGTACTACACGTACCTGGTGTTCTCAGTCTTCCCCTAGAGTATTTGCTATCTTCTCGATTACTTTAATTGTAAATAATTACTCATATGTCAACTGCTAAGAAAAGTGGTGCAGAAAAATGTATCATTGCTCATTTTAAAGCAGTCAGCACTATAAACAGAGCAGATGTTCATACAAAAGCAGTGGTGGATACATTTTGCTAGCATAAGCCATTCAGATAATTCTTCAGCTTAGGAGGAATCTTCTCAGTTATGCGTGGACCATTGATTGCATAGCATCTCCCAGACATTCAGATTTGAGAAAGTATATGCTGAAAAAAATAACAGGTTAGAAACACTTCGGGATCTAGCGGGAATATTTACACAATATGTTCAATAAGTGTGTGAAATTCAGTCCCAAGCACTGGGATATAGCTCCCATTTCACTCTCAGACTGTGGATGTGTGTAGTTTGTTTGTGTTCTGAAACTTTCAACAGATTAACCCCATTGCAGCCAAACGGCTTTTGCTTTTAAGAAAAAGCATTTGCATTTCAAATTAAACCAGACCTTTTTTTTTTTTCCTGTATTTGCCCTTGTGAGGGTGGGAATATACATAGAGGAGACTGACACTAACTTGAGGTAGAGGGGAGGAGGGGAAGACATAGACAATTGTAAAGGAAAGGAAGTGGAATTCAGGATGAAGGTGAATTTTCTCAGCATTTTTCTGGTTTAGATTTCAGAAGCAATAGTGGCTGAAGATGATGAGGAGGGACGACTAGATCGCCAGATTGGAGAAATTGATGAGCAGATGTAAGTAGATCAATTTTTCCTCAAACTCTCTGTTCTCCAGCAGTAAGGGATTGCTCTTTGACTAGAGTGATGAAAACATTTTTAATCTGTGACACCTTTCGTTAATCACCTGAGTATTTGAAGGACAGACTCGCTCAAACTGCAGAATGATTCCTAATAGAGACATGAATTTTGGTGCAAAATTATGTAACTTTCTCCAAAGAGAGAAAGCACTGAAATCACTGAAAGTACAGAAGGCAAATTCTTGGAACAAACTGTCCCCCTTCCCCTTGTCAAATGTCTTAATTTGTATTTCCCTGGGAATTTTGATTGATGTAGAATTTATGTGAACACTTTTAAAAAAACATTTCCTGTACTGAAAATGTCCTGTTCTGTGGCAAACTCTCTTCAACTCCAGTACAAGTTTACTTAAAGGTTTTGCTGAGTGATGTATTTCATTACGTGAAAGTGGTATGTTTTGTTTTGTTTTGTTTTGCTGAAATGGTAGGTATAGTGGTTGGCTAAGCATTAGTTTAAACTCAAGTAACCTGAAATACAGCTTAGTGGAACAGTTTGTTACCATTACTGTCTAGCTTAACACATTGATGTTAACTGATAGTGGCCATGGTAGTGACTGAAAAGAAAAAGATGCAACAAAAATAAGACATTAAATTAGAAATTAAAGCAACACTTAAGCCATCTGGGCATGATTTATAGTGTACATTAACAATAGCATTGGGTTCAAACTGAACTTTGGTATTACAGGAATGTCTTTTAACAATGTTCATGTAATTCTTGAGAGGGCTTGAGCTAAACCTGCCTCTTTTTGAGGATTCATTTTTCTCAGTAGCTAAGGCTGTAGAACCAAATTCAGAAATTTGTAGAGAATTTCATGTTTGTTAACATAATTATTTTTCCCCAAAATAAAAGCTGCAAATAAATTTTTAAAGACATTTTGTAACTTTGCCTTCTAAGCGTGTTTAAATGCAGGCTATTTCAGATTAAATTGAAAATCAAATAGGTTCCAGGGATATTCATGTCTTCCTTAGCCTTCAAATCTTCAGCTATGACTGCCTGTAAGAATCATACTGGAAATATGCAAGGGGAAACAGCATCCAGGTAGTAATCTTTCCTTGTTGACTCTTCTTAGCAAATAAGAATGAAAGGAACAAGGATGTATTTAAATCAGGCTGGTACTACTTGGCATTTTCAACAAAATACCCTGTTTAAAATGGCCGGAATAGTTATAAAACACATTTCAAGGACAGAACCTTTTAAGTCAATGGAAAATTGAAACTTTTGGATTGTGTTTACTTAAAATGTTCTGTTACAGCACATAGGAAGCAGATAAAAAACTTGAACACTTTGTGCTGCTTTTTTATTTTCAGAGATGCCACCACTAAGTTATCAGAATTGGTAGCCAATTGGTGCATTATCAAAATTGATAATTGATGTCACACCTTTCTATCATGAAAACCATAAAGGGAGCAAAGAATGGTGTTTTTTCTTGAGTGGTCCTGTGCTTTTTGAAAAATGGTCTGTGGTGGTGTTGCAGTTGTTAAATATTTGGATTTGATCTCGTTGCTGGAGAATTGACCACTCCTCTCCTCGGCCTGTTTCCACTTGATGAACACAGAGAGGTGCACTACCATCTTGAAACCTTCTTTCTTTTTAATGGATTGGGGAGCTGGAAAGCGTCTTTATCCAGAGTTGTAAAAGCAAAATCCAGCACTGAAGATGACCCAATCAATGTGGGCAGTGCCCAGGCATTAAGAGGTGCTTTGCTTTCCCACAGTGAGTGCTATCGCCGTGTTGAGCTTCTGCGCAACCGCCAGGACGAGGTGAAGGAGAAGCTGAAGGAAGCCATGAGATTGAGAGCAGCACAAGAGAAAGAGGAGGAGGATGTTGGTAGTGAAGATGAAGAAGAACTGCAGGATTTGCTGTCTCAAGACTGGCGGGTGAAAGGGGCTTTGTTGTAGCATTTCTGCAACATGGCTGATGCTCTTTACATCTGTGGTGTTACTTCCATTGTTAGAAGTGAGAGGCTTTTGTTAAATATTTATTTAAAGGGGATCGTGAGCTGGTAAAGAGCCAAGCATATTAAAGAAAAAATTTTTGTAGATCTACAGTGGTGTATTACTTGTTGTAAAAACTGTATATTTCAAATGTTTTACAATATTGAATGCACCTTTCCTATTAAAATGATTGGTTTCCTACCAGAAGTATTTTAATGGGATTAATAAGTCTGTAAGGAATCTCTAAGGTTTTGGAAGCATTAGCTCTATTTGGTAATTTTGAGACTTGGCTTGTTGTGTATAGAAGTGAAAGACTTGCATAGTCTATGACGTTTTCCCAGACTGGGGGTTTAGGGAAAGGAAAATATTATGCGTTTATGTTGTGTTAAAATTTATAAGTGCCCTTCTGTCCATTGCCCCAGCTCCCAATAAAATATGTACATACATTTTTTTTCAGGATCTGTTACAGTTTCTCTGTGTATATAAGGAGTGAGCTCAGAAATGCTGAGCTACAGCTTCTCCACAAGGTATATACCCTGTGAGGTGCCACAGGCAGTGCTGGATATTTTTCTTTATGTTTTGCTTAGTGCAGCCACCGTGTAGCATACCTCACACTTCTTGAACCAGAGGGATGACAACACATTAGTTACATACCTACATAACTAAATGAAAGGGTGACAGAATGCCAGAGAGGAAGGTACTGCACTGGAAACCAAGGAGGTAAAATAATTTCTCTAGCTGAAAATACTGGAAGTTTTCTTAAAATATTATCTTAGGCACAGAGAGCATCTAAAATTGATTCTGTTCTGATAAACGCAGATTAAGTAAAACCAAGACCCAACAAACTTGACAAGACTGGGACGTAAAAAGCAGAACTACCTTGAGCTTTGGTAAGTGTCTTTTTTATTTTTATTTTTTTACTTCTGCAAATCTTAAAAATTTCAAATGTGCTGAGGACCTTGAAAAAATGGGAGAGATATGTGGCTCGACTTATGTCAAAAAGTAAAATTGTGAAGGAACAGGTTAACATTTTACTTTTACTTTTTAAGATTCTAGTTTTAAAACTAGTTAGTGAGATTTTACAGGGAGAAAACAGGCTTTGCTCTTATGAGAATGTTCTGGTTGCTTGCCTCAGGTATGTTTATTAACCAAGCAATAAAGATTAGAACTAAAGTTAGATGTTTGATTTGCCTATTTTGCAGGAAAGATTTGATACTGCCTCTTCTGTACAGTGAGATGCTTTTTTATCACTCCCAATTTTCATGATCCCTGGGTTCAGATCTTTATATTTATAAAGCTGTCAAAATTCAAGCAAGTGGTTTATTGCATCCAGACATTCGTGCTCACATGTGCTGGCTTACAGTCATTGGGGTTTGGCTGATTTGGTAACAGTAAGTAGCTGTTGCTGCTAAAATGTTTGATGTAACACCGCAATCTTACCTCAATTAGGACTGTCATTGAGATAACAACATTGAGAGAGTATTGAAATACAGAATAAGCATTCAGAGAATATTGAAATAAATAATAAATGTTTGGACAAGTTGGAGAAAACTTAGTTGGACCAAAACTGAAATCAGACTTCCTTGTGTAGCATGAAACATTCAAATATCAATGTCTAAGGTGCCTGTCATGCTGCAGTGAAAGATGCGTAGATCCATTTATCACTGTAAGGAGAGCTTTCAGCTGGGGGGGTGGTGCAGTATTAACAGGACAGTCTTTTTCAAAACAAACTGAAAGATGCTTCCCCTGTTTGCCTGTAGAAGAGCTAAGCTAAGTTTCTAATTGTTCTGTTTATCTTTGCTTTTCACTGACCCTCCTCACCGAAGCGTACCAGTGTGTTAGCACTGAACTTCAGAACAACTCTGCATTTGGCTTAGTATCAGAGAAACAGATGTGACCAGCTGACACTGAGTGTCAGGGACGTACCTGTTCTGACAGTATAGAAATGCTAATCTCTGAGTTTGTAACTTAGACTTCCATTTTGTACATTTTTCTGTAATTTTACTATCTTGTACGTAAATCTGCAAGTCATGGTTGCAGCTGCAGATGAGTGGGAAATGAACTGAGCATTACAACAGTTCAGCTGTTCTAGTTCAGCTGCCCTCATCTTTTGGAGGTACCTCGTGGTAAGAAGCTAAAGGCAGTGAGTTTAGTTACAGTGCAGGGACCTTGTACAGTCAAATGCAAACCAGTGCAGCCCATTGTTATTACTAGGAATAGATGGCAGGAATAAACACCAGATCACTCATCATTCTCCTCATTACACTTGCATAACTTGTTGAAAGAGTAAAGCTGATGGAGCAGCCAGTGGGTGTGTGCATTGCTGGGGAAGTGACAGCATCCGTCCCTCTTGGTTGTGTCTTGTTTAGGAGTTGGTGCTCTTTTCCTTGGAGGAATCTCACAGATTTACAAATAGTGTAGTATCCAAGTTTTATACAGCTTACTGCATACAACTGTACCTTTCTTCAGCATTTGAAACAAAGCTTTTAGAGCTTTGTGAAGATGGGGGGAGCAACTTGGCCCTTTGTGACCACTGATGTACATGTGCCATTGTGTCAAAACGGCAAGAAACCATCCTGCTTTTCAGCAAAGAAAGTAGCATGGCTGCAAAGGAGAAGAGGGAAATATCCTAACCTTACCCAGTAGTCAGGCTGATTTATCAAGGTAAATAATCTCCTGTCTCTTAGAAAAACATAGGCATAATTACTTTGTAATCTTAAGTATGTCTTCAGATTTAGCAAACAATTTTATGTACTTCTGATGAGCTATTCAGCTGTATTATTAACCAGAGCAAAGAATTGTTTTTTAAAAGACATACTTCCCTAATTTCTTTCTCACATCCTAACTTTCTTGAATTCTGTTTTTAAACAAGAAAGATGAAAGTAGTCCTAATAACTAGCTCTGTCTATAGCCACTATTAAAAAAGAAATTTTAATTGGAATTGAGAAGAGTATTTTAATTCTCTGATCTCCAGGACCTGCAGAAAACTGAAGTATCAGAATTAAGGAGGAAGACTTTAACATTTGTAATCCTTATTTATTGATACAATAATGGAGAGTGTTGCCCAAACTGTGGGCACCAGAAAGTAGCTGAGATTCCCCAGCTCAGTGGTTTTGGAACTGGTAAGTGACTTCCAGGGGCAGACTGTGTGTGTCTGTGTGTGCATGTTTGAAATGGAGTTCCAAGGAGCAGCTCTGCAGGGAGCAGCCAACCACAGCTACAGCAGCTGGTAGTTGGATCTCCTCTGGCAGGGCACTCAGTCACAAATGGTAATTGCTGTGCTAACTTCTCTCCTGCCCTTGAAGAAAGAAGCTGCTGCTGTCACGCCTTAGGTGTGGAAGAAGGTCTGTATTTGGTACAGAGGAGCCCAAAGGTGACCGTACAAAAACAACAGACAGAAATAACAACAAACCAAACAATGTTCTCATTTGCTAACGTGATTGTTACTCCTCTACTAGGGCATTTAATTTTAAAGTTTGCTTCAAGTTGCAAATACTGATTAAACAACAACATTAACTTTGGCTAATAAATTCAGCTTGAGGAGAAACAAATTTTGCTTATTACATGCCACTGTAGTTAGATTCTCTGCATTTTACCATCTGGAAAACACTGAGCTAGAAATGAGAAAAGTCATATTACTCAAACATTTTCAGCCCTTCAAAATATTTTTTTCTTATAATCCATAAAGGTTGCCCTAGAAAATCAGACATTCAGCCTGCAGGAATCATGTTGTTGCTGTCATTAGAAACCATGATGTGAGTATGTGCTGTTCAGAAATTCCCTTTTGTTAGGTACCATCTACTGACTTTGACACTTTCATTTCAGTTACTGTCTTAGGACAAATGCCAGTCTGTAGAGTGGCAGAGCACAGGAATTGATGCAGAAACTGATCTAATCAACATTCCTGCATTCCCTCCTGGAACCAAGGAATTAAGTACACTTCAGTGCCAAGAAGGGCAGCATGTACTCATATCCCTAGAAAGTGTTGCTCAGACCAAGAGCTGGAAATTTCAGGTGTGAAGCAGTTTCTCAGTATCTGCCTTCATTTGATCTTCTGTTCATCACTTCAGTTAGAACTATCCTGGCCTGATAGCTGGGAAAAGAAATGTGAGCAGTTCCTCTGTGTTAGACATCTAAACCAGATCTCTCTTCCAAAAATATAGTGGAGGGACTAAAGCCTTGCACAACTGGTGGCTATGGCAGTTACAGAGGAGACAAGAGATCTCTGTTCAAATCTCTGCTTTCAATGCTGTCCTTTAAACATACGCTTTGTGGCATCCATTGGAGCAGCCTAACAATTACAGTCTTTCCTGCAGAGCCTGTGCCACAGTAAAATAACGGAATCACTGAGTATACATGACTTTCTTTTAGGTAATCATGACATTCACTCAAGAAGGGGAAGATCCTGATCCCAGCTATACAAGTGGTGCTAAAATACATTCAGCTGATACTGAGGCTGTGGAAGAAACTGGATTTTTAGACTGTCTGGTGAAAGGTGACGGACACCACCTTGCCCATGCAGCCTTCTGAGGCTGAGGCACTTACCAGGTGCCTGCATTCATGGCATGAGTGAGACTGTGCTGCTTCCTAGGAGCCTTGACTGGCACAAATAAGAACCTTGGGGCCCACAGATGCCCTCTGGCTGTGCCTGAGAACAGAAAGCACTCTGTGTATTAGCAGTGGACTAACTTTGTTTTCCTTCTGGTTGACTGTTCCAGCCAGTGTTCATACTGTCAGTGTTTTTTCACTTGAGAAACACAACAGAGCTGCTTGAATTCATTTGAGATGCTTCCAGAAACCTAATTCCAATTGGATGATGCGAAAGCTGCAGAACTTGTGCTGTCTTTCATCTGGAAACTCAACAGTTGTGTGGGCAGTGACCTTTTCACAGTGGGTACAGGCTTCCTTTTATCTACCTTTGGGCATGAGTGGTTTACTTTTCTATTTTAGTCAGTATTATTCTTTACCTTTTCCCCCCCTTTTTTCTTTACCTTATTGTTTTGTTTGTCTGTTTTGTATATCAAAGCTGTTCAGGAGCTTTTTCTTGCAATTCAGAAATATTTTCCAACTAAAATAATGAAATTAAAATAAGCCTAAATTTTATCACATTTCTGCCTGTATTTTTGCAACCCCCTCCCAAAAGACTTCTCCTTGCTTTGTCCATGTGTCCTTATTTTGCTTCTCCTCATTCCTCACACAAACATGCCTCTGCACTACTTTGTTTAAATCTCAGTCTCTTCTAGCTAATTCTGCAAGGCACACGTGAATTATTAATGTGATACTATACACCCCAGAGCTGCTGCTGCCCTTTGCCTGGCAGCTTTACTGGGAGAGCAAGCTTTGACCTACTTAGTGTTGAGCTGCAATAATGTTCTCTCTTTTTTTTTTTTATTCATTTACACTAGCTAGGCTAGCCATAGAAATAGCTTTTGCTGTTGAGGAAATGAAGACTGTGGAGGTCTCTCCTGTGAAAGAGGCTTCAGCTCTCCTTTGCAGAGTGAGAAGTTAAATGCATTTTAAGTGATAAAAGTCTATTCATGTAATAATGACGGAATTTTATCTGAAGGCAGCTAGAAACCTGAACAGAGTAGGGAGATGGAGGCTGTAGAACCAGTCTCTTGTCCATAAGGATGCTACTCAATTGCACTGCCAAAAACCTGCTTTCTCAGGAGGATAGAGCAGTAACTGTGACCGTACTGCCAGTGCCCTGAGAGGAGAGGTGGCCGGAGCACAGCAGAGGTGCTGTACTGCAGCAACAGCTCGGGGCCAGTCCCTTTCTTTTGCCTGTGTGTGTGAAGAGAGAACTCGAGGCTGTGGCTGCAGTACTTCAGATCAAAAGAGGGGCTGAAGGGCTGGAGCAGAGTGTCAGGGCAGGGGGGGACAGCTCCTGGCCCGGCCCAGCTCTCCATTCTCCCTCTTACTGCACATTGCTGTGCTCCTCCCAGCTGCTGGGCTAGTTCCTGGCAGGGTGAGAGGTGCTGTCTAGAAGCCTCACCACTGGACAGTGCTGCTGGGAATGGGAAAATACAAAGGGTCTTAGCAATACTGTACTCAGTATCCAATTTCATTCTTTTGTTCCTGTGCTGCCTTTCCCCAGTATCTGCTCTATAAATCAGTTTGGGAAAACACTGGAGATACAAACCAGTGGCTGCTTGCAACATGAAGCCCAATTTGTCTTTTCTATGCAGTGTGAGACATTCTCAAAGAGCAACTCTGTTAAAAACCAAATGAAGTTTTACAGAAATACTGCTTACTCTACTAATTGCACAATCTGGCTCCATCTAGTCCTGGAAAGACTCTTCATCTTAACAATGGGCTACCATCCTTTCTAAGGCTGCCAGTGTTGCACAGGTGTTACACTCTTTCCCAATGAGCACTGGGACCTTAAGCGTGATAATATGAAACCTTTAATCATTAGTTGAAAACAAGCAATTTGTCTGTGATCTTAGTTTGACAATCCATAAAATAGTGCTTCTTCAATGACAAATTAGCAACTTGGTTACAAAGAACAGAGTTTAAACAACACAACAGTTGTATGCACAAAGCTACCACGTCTTTTTTTTTTTTTTTAATCAGGAAAAAATTTATTTATAAAAACGTCTCATTTAACTTACTGTCGAGTCTCTAGCTGAATACAGTGGTTCAGAACACTAACAGCCCATGCTTTTATACAGATTAGCCAAAGCATGAACATCAATGAAAATTAACCCCCAAAAATAACTTGTCTTTGCTTTATGTTATGAGCCACAACAGTGTTAAAACTGGAACAGTAATGAAAGCAACACAAGAGTTAGGAAGCACAGTTGCTTAAAGAGTAAAGGAAGTATTTTCTTTTGATGTCTCAGAATAATAAGAAAGTTAGAAATGGCAGAAACTCCTCTGTAGATTAGTCCATAGAAAGCATTGTCTCATGGGGCTTTGGAAAAGTCCTGTCTGGTGGCTAATGCACTAGGGCATGATGAGATACATTACAGAGCCCCCAGGCCAGTAACTTCTGAAGACAGCCTAAAATGTAGGAACAAAAATGAGGAAAAGAAAAGAAAAAAAAAAAGGCGAAAAAAAGAAAAAAAAATCTTCTCACTATTAAAAAAATACCACTTGAGTACAACCAGCATAGAACAGCATTTCAGTGCAGGCAAGTTTTCTCACACAGAGGTTGGTGGTTTGTTTTTTTTCTTAAATGTCAATTATTGAAACAGTTACAATAGTCCAGAACAATTTTACAGCAGTTTTCTAGAGCTTTTAAATAGATGTGGTACCTTGACATTATTCCCAGTTTTCCCTTCATTATATACAACCAAAAAAAAAAAAAGAAAAAAAAAAAGAAGCTACAAACAAAAAAGCCACAAAACCAAAAAACCCCCAACAAAACTAACCAAAAACCCCATTTGGATAAGTGCAAATTGTAACAATGGCAGTTCTACAAATGGTTACAGTGACAAAACTTAGTGCAAAGGTGCTAAGGTGAAGAAAAGCCCACAGAATACAGAAATGACACAAAATACTGAGATAGTACTTAGCCCTATACAATAACACACTTTGAAATACCATGTTTTAAAAAGTATTGCATTTGTATTGTGTTTTTAGTTTATATTAAAATGCACTGAATACAGTTCAATTGTTAAAGCTTTGTGTCCAAGGAGTGCAAAGTGGATGAACATGGCGGGCTAATGGGACTCTGGATTTGGAAGTGGTGAGGAAAACAATATTGCATTACTGGGTTATGCAACAGAAATTAAAAAGAAGGTGGATGGACAAACAGAAAATGCAGTTAAGAACTAGTTCCAACAGCTGGCAACCAGCCACTCCATCCCCCAGCTCTCTTCGCTTTGGCTGCGATGAAGGGTCTGGTTTTAGTTAATCTGAGCATCCTGAAGTGCTTGGTAAAGGCATGGGATCTGTCCAGGCAGCAGCCTTTGAATGACCTTTAAAAATGTTACATGTTTTCGTGATTATTACAATACAACCTGACTGCATGGTTAGGGGCAAGTTAAATAAGGATGTATTTTGTACAGAAACCTAACAAAAAATGGTCATTTTGGCTGAATAAAATATACACAGGAGGAGCTACCAGAATAGAGAGCATCTGGTTTGTACTTGCTCTTAAGTACTTACAAAAGTAAGTACTGTGTCAGTGTATATAAAACATCTGAGTGCAAAAGGAGGAGCCTGCTCTCTCTCTCCCTCCCTCCAGCAAAGTTCTTAAAATTATGTTTTTCCAAAGCAGAGAAAACAGTCCTTAAAAAGAAGGATGCCTTTAAAAGAATCACGTGGAAAGGCACAGGGGCCTGATATTTTTTTCTTACTGTTTTCCAGTCATTTTAACTTAGCAGTTTTTCTCAGACCAGAGAGGTTCATTTGTTTTATGCAGAAGTGCCTGAGATTTGTACTTCCTGGCCCCCATGTCCTGCTCACAGGCAGGTGTTGGGGCAGGGAGATGGGGGTCTCCGGGCCTACTGGGAGCAGCAGAATGACTGAGGGGGCCAGCAGCACTTCCCAGGGCATTGCAGGGCACTGTGATCATCAGAGGTGCCGCATTTGCACATTCTAGCAATAGAAACAATTCATCAAAGGTGCCAGTATGCCGTAAGGAACTGTCTTGCAGTTGGAGGGATCCCTGCGAATGGGTCTAAGCGTATTTATATGCCGGGCAGCACTGCTGGGGCAGGACCCAGCTGTCAACATTTTGCCTCATTTTTGCTTTTTTCTTTCTTTTCACCGTGTCTCCCTTGCTGGGCTGGGGGCATCCCTGCCTTGCTGTGGAGCTGCCGAGGGCCAGCCCTGGCCGCAGCCCTGCGGGAGCAAGAGCCCGGGCTGGCACGAGCTGGCTGTTGGAACTAGTTGGAAGTGGTGCCTGGTGTTAGTTGTTATGGAGAGCGGAAGACGACTTGAGTCGGCAACAGTTAACACTAGCAATTGAACAGAAAATAAAAGATGCCGTATTGTTTCCTTGATAACTAGGATCTACCACAGACCCTTGGCAGAGCTGGCAAAGCTTGCATTGTGTCTCATCCCTTCAATATGGAGCAAACTTCTGGCGGTCAGATTTCTTAACCCCGCTCGTCGAAGGAATTTTGGCAGTGTAAGCGGACAAACTCCCCGTGGCCCCCGCGGCGGCCGCGGCATTTAGTGCCAGGAGTGGGACAGTTTTCATGCCAAGCAGACTGGAGACAGGAACGGCATAGTGGGTGGTTGGCAGAGTTGGTAGGGGAGGGGGGGTACTGACGGTAGCGGCGGAGGCGGCCGCCAGCACGGCCATGGAGGTGGGGGTGGAGGTAGGGGTGGCAGACTGAGAGAGGTTCATGTTGAGGTCAACAGGGGTCGTGACGGAAGCGGTCTGGGTGCTGACTTTAGCCATCTCTAAGCTGCAAACGAAGAGAGGAAGAGGAACAAACAGGTTGGGAGGGTTCAGCCAGGGCGGTGGGGCCGGGAGAAGGAGGAGGAAGAGGGAGGGAGGGAGGGAGGGAAGGACAGCAACCACGAAAGGGCAGGATCCAGGATTAGATCGGTGGACGAGGGGGACAGACGAGTGGGAGGGAGAAGGGGGAGAGAGAGAAAAAAAGGGAAAATGAGGGTCAAAGGAGGAACATGTTATGTGTTAAAGAAGAGAAATAACAAAAGGGTTTTCCATGATTTGATGGGGAAAACATTACTGAGACTCTAAAGTTCTTTCAGAACAGAAAAAAAAAAAAAAAAAAAAAAAGGGTATGGGGGGTTTG
>VZRZ01008138.1:1600612-1612567 GCA_013398175.1 Climacteris rufus | reverse complement strand
AGAAGAAGAGGGTATGGGGTGTTGCTAGTTCATTTTACGTATGAAAAAAAGAAATCTAAGGAATGCAGGTAATGGCAAAAAGATGGAAAAAACGAAACTTAAAAGAAAACTTAAAATAACTATGAAGTTTACTCCCCAGCACTGATATGGTGAATTTTGCTTTTCAAAATTAGGGTATTTTTGAAAGGGGGACGCGGGGGGTTTTGGTATTTTTTTCAATTTGTCAGTTTTGTGACATAAATAGTACCCTCTGTCATTTTTGCTAGGATGAGAGGAGACTGAGCAACAATTTGCTGCTTCCATTTAAGGCATAAAGTTTTGGTTGTTTTGGTTTTGTTTTTTTTAAGTGAGTTAGTTTTTCATTTCATTCACTGTGAGGTCAATGTGCATTTTTCATATAAAACAAACCAGATTAGCCAGTGTGTTCACTTTGGTTTGTACTTTCCCCAGACTTTTTTTTATACCGCAACAAAATATTTATGCAATCTAATTATAAGTTAATTAGTAAAAAGGAGCACTGAAAAACACCCCGGCTTCCACAGCAGTGGTATCCTTTCTGAGCTTGTGGCAGTGGTTACAGTGGACAGGACAAAGCTTTCCAGCTGACAGACAAGGTACTACATGGATACAACAGACACATCCTCAGACAGACCCCAGCAGCACCAGGAACTCTGAGACTGACCCAAGCTCTGAGCCCAAGGCAGTGATGGGCTCTTTGGATGATGCAGATATAAAACCACCTTCACTTTAGTCTAACCCCACCCATCAGCAGGTGAGATGAGTTTGGCCCACATACTCCTGCATTTCTGTACATTTTCAGACATTAAATTACAGTAATTCTCAGGATGCACTATTTTTTTCAGATGACAAAATGTTTGCCTACATAAATCCTCCCTTTGCTGTTTGTTTGTTGCAGCTTGTGCACTGTTTTTTGGGTCAGTAAATAACGTAAGTACTAATTTCAGGATGCTTTTTGCAGGTGACCAGCTGGGAGCTGTGGCGGCCTAGCACATAAATACAACTAAGGGTTAGAAAATCTTTGCTAACTGTGGTTATATGTGTATTCCTATTAAGTTTGGGGTTTTGTTTTTAGTAATTACTAACTTGTTAGGCTCATGGGCTTTCTCCTGAGGTGAGCTGAGGAGCTGCAGCAGCTCCTTGCTTCCAGACTGAAGTGCCAGCAAGCTGCTGGCTGGCCAAGCAGAAGACCTGCTGCTTTCTTACCACACACCATCAGGCCCAGGGATGCTTCCCAGCACACGGTTTGAGCTGGTCCCTGTTGGGGACTGGGTGTGCAGGCCTGGAGAGCAGCTCTAGCCAGGCTGCAGGCTGGGAGGGGAGCATGGTTGTGGTGGTTCAGCCTACACAGGGCTTGGAAGAGCCTTGCTTTTCCTCATCTTAGACTTAGACACAGTTTTGAGTAACAGCCCCATGGCTATTCACGGCCAGCTGCCTACAGGCCTCGTGCAAAGATGCAAGGATCAACCAGCGCTATGTAGGGAATGGGGACACTGGGCTAGAGCTTCCCAAAGCACTGCTGCTGATGGTGAGTCTGAAGGACACCTGAAGCAAGTCTGAGCTGGGGAGAGCAGCATGGAGGAGAGAGGGAAATGAGCGAGCTCCCTTCTTCCCCACAAAGGAAAGAGGGCTCTTGGAATAATAACTCCTCAGCAGCTTTTGCTGGGAAGTTGGAAGAAGCAGGTCTTCTGTGAGGAGCTGGGAGGGGAGGAGGGCAAGTGCATGAAATGCAGACTCCTTTGTGGAAGATGAAGTTTTGATTTTCCTACCCTGAGGCCTTTACCTGTCCCCATGGATGAACAACTCTTAAGAGAGAAGCACACCCTGTGCTGCTGGCCATGCTTTTCGCATCTACTCACACACAGGGATTTATGTCAAGACCCCAGCGAATCAGTGACTGCAACTCCAGTGCACAGCTTCCACTTGTGGATACAGGAGCTGCATGTGGTACCTTAGTATGTTTTGAAGAACTCAGTTTATACAGCTGGATTTTTTAATATCATTCTGGGAGGGAGGGCTATAGAAGGGTAATGCAGGACTCAGTGTTTCAGTGACTCCAAAGTTGCCTACCATGCATTTAACAAAAACAAAAAAATCCTTACTCTTATGGGAGGGCGTTTGAGCCAAAGCTTTTTCCTGCACCAGCAGGGAGAACAGATCCCATGGGCCAGATGCAGGTGTTGGTAGCAGCCATTCAATCTCCCTGTCTCTGGGGTACTCACACCGGTACAACTGTAGCAGTAATTTGCCCTGTTTTCCATTTATCACTGGTGGCAACATATAAGGTGGGAGTGCATCAGGTTAGCTATCAGCTGTCCCATGGCAGCAGCAGTTTCCCAAACCAGCTGTGGATGGTTTGGTTTCCCAAACCAACAAAATTGAATGTGAAAGTGGATGAGGCAGCCTTCACACAAAAATTCATGGTGCCAATTTTACACTGTCCCTTTGCAGACCTGCGCTTTCTGAATACCTACACTGAAGGCTTCATCCTGCATTACCCAAAACTGGTGAAAAGAAGAGAGCTCAGGTGTGGCTTTGGCAGTTCTGCTGGCTCTGTGTGTGAACCTCTTGTCAAAATGGAAGTAAAAAAATACCTTCAGGAAACTGCCCTTCAACAAGGATCAAGTGCTGCTGGCTACAGTTCTTTTAGAATCCAAAGTCGGATATTACATAGCAAAACTAAGCTGCAGCTCATTCTTAATAAAAGCTAGAAGATGGGACTGAGTAGTGAAAATCTAGTCAACTACAGAGGAGACCAGTTAAAGAGACAAAAGTTTTTACAGGAAAAAAGACATTTCTACTGCAAACAAGCTAAGACATGTTCTATTTGTACAGAGGTCAGCGCTCAGGTAAGCAGTACAGAATCAGACCAATACTTCAGAAAGATTTAAATCTCTGTCTTGATATTGCATCAATATATTTATATATCTATAATTTAGAGTATATTATGTACATATCCAACACCAGATTGCAATAAAAGTCTTAAACCAAGCTGATAAGTTATTCTATTGATAGCAACTTTGGTTGGAGGATAGTTTAAAGATACACGCAGAACATTTCATGAATACTGTAGATAAGATTAATTTTGGTTTTTTACATCTTATGTTACTGAAAGACATTGGTTTATGCAGAAATACTGGCCCTGGAAACCAAATTTCCATGAATGACAGATCTTGTGGGGTAGAAAAAAGTCCACCTTATGGTGAATGCTTATATGGCTTTTATTTCTTATAATTATTATTTTCACATATCAGACTATAATCTGGGCACTCTAGGTACTGTACTCATCTCTTCCCCAGTGCTGTTTTATGGCACCATCTTTAAAAGAGACGGCATCACCTCTGGCAGATTTAGGACTGAGAGATGCTGGAAGTGGCTCCCAGCACACAGAGGCAGCAGTAGCAGCAGCCGCCTGGCTCTGCACCCCCAACTCCTGCCCAAGCACCTAAACCCCACTAGAACAAACCTCCCACCTGCCTCACAGCTTCTCAGTCTCCCTCCAGTGCGACTGAACTCGCACTGCTGCTGTGGTGGCACCTGCCTGGACAGCAATGTCTCCTGTGAAAGGGGCGATCTGGAACAGTGTCACTTTTTAAAATGAAAAAGCCACCTTAATTGCCTATGTTACCTTACAGCTTAATTTATTATACATTACTTTAAGAGTCTTCATTTACAAATGAAGTCACTTCATCTAAATACAGTTTCAACACATGGTACATAATAATATATGATGGTTTATTATAGACGATGGTAACAAATGACTTCTATCTAGAAATGTAACAGGAAGAAAATACTTTGTTTCTGGTTTCACAGGGTATAGATAGAGTATCCGTGGTATATGACTGCTGAGAAGTTTTCTTCTTTGCCAAAGTATGTTAAAAGACCTCAGATCCCATTCCATCAAAAGAATAATTAAACAGTAATCAACAGAAGTGTGAGAGTTCACAGGCTTTTCTAAAGTGAGTCAAACAGGTTTGTTCACTAGAGTTTCTGTCTCTGGTGAGCAGCTCACTGCAACTCCATTAATAAGTGCATTATTTTATTTGCATGCTTTAGCTGTCTTGAAGATCTTAAATTGTTATCTTCTGAGATCCAGATGCATGCCATATGGTGTTTGTGCAACTAAAAATGAAGGGGTCTATTCTCGTCTCGATGTGTGGGGAATCCCTGAACACCAAGAGAAGAACATATCCTTAAGGGTTAAAGGAGGGAACACATTTTTATTTGATTACAGGGCTTACGGAAGTGACTTATATTTGCTACAAAGAATATAAATCAAAAGAGCTGTAGGATGTTTTAAGATTCTGGAAACAGCTTATCTCAGTTTTCACAGTGCCACCCCTCAGTATATCTTTCCCTAGGAAGCTGCTTTCAGGCTGAATTATAAAAAGCAATATTTTTGTTTGCTGTAGCACAGAGCTGCACAAACATCCTGTTCCTCCACTCCAGCATTTACAGTAGTTTGCAGTGCTGCACTACAGAACTGGGATGGAGAGAAGGTTGGACCACAGGAAGCTGTAGACTTGCTATGCCTGCAGTCCCACATAAATCACATACTTTGTACTACCTTAACAGCAAACATAGTTAAACACAAAGCTTGATTCGTATCACACTATTTTTGTGGGAAAATAAAAAAAAATAAATAAAAAGCCATAAAATACATAGATGCTCCCCCTCCCCCACAATATATTGCCTCAGTCCATCATTTACAAGTAGATCTATGAGACAGCATTATATCCATTGCACATTCTTCTCTGGGTAATTGCAAATAAAAGTGGGATCAATTTTGATATTTCTCTAAATAACCATATAAGAATTCTTATAGACCTAAGCCATCACCATGGCTTAGCTAAACAGCCAGTGTTTTCATTAATTCTGGGACCAAAAGTGGAGAAGCAGTCTCACCCTGTCTCAGTAGGGAATGCTTCTTATAAATTTGTGGTGCTGTCTCTGAAAAAGTAAATCCTGTGGCTCTTCAGCAACTTAATGTCAGTTTATTAACTCTGAGTGGCAATTTCCAGTTGGTAAATGAAATCTGTTTTGCAATCTGTTTCACAATATTTGCCATTTAGGACAGTAAAATGGTCTGTGAAAGGTATTTTCTTGTAAACAATTTATGATTGTCATTTCATTTAATATATCCACCTGTATTTTAGGTGGATGGTAATGTGAGTATTCAGATTTTGCAGCTTTGTCATTCAACATGTACCTGGAATTGCACTGGATTAAGCTCCTTTCCATATAAACCAACAGCAAACACAGGTTCTAATGATACAAGCTTTACAAACCATTAGGAATTGAGTAATACTATGCAAAATGGACACTGCAAAGCAACTTTCTGGATCTACCCAGGACAGACATTTGCTGGAGAGGAGACAGAGCAATCTCGCAGAAGCACGGTCACTTACAAAGCCAACTTACCTTGCATTAATGAGGTACTGTGCTAAGCTGATGTTTGCAGGGGATCCTGTGATTGTAACTTGTCGTTCTGCGGAGCCTTCTGTGGCATTAGCAATCTTGATCTGCGCTCCTGACATCTGCCTGATTTCATTTATCTTACTGCCTTGTCTGCCAATAATGCAGCCTATTAACTGGAGTGGGACAAAGACTGAGATTAGTGCCACAGACACAAGCAAAACCCACTTAACTGCAATCCGTAGTATTGCTGAAAACATGGTTATGAGCAGCTCCGTAACAAAACAAGAGATTTTTGCTCTGCTGTTTGGAAGGAATCACTGGTGCAGTCTGTTGGCTCTATGGTCATAAGCCTCTAGATCCAGTTTTGCTGCTACATGGTTAAGCCAGGATCTTATTTCTGGTATTTTAAGACTATTTCACTGTCTCCCATGGCAGAAAATGACAGCATGCCGTGGTGCTGAGCAAAACAAAACACAGCCCAGCCTGACTTGCCAGTGGCAGCAGCAAATCAGGAGCTGCAGCTGGAAGTCAGGCTGAGCATCCAAAGCTGCCACAGGTGGCTCTGCACCTCTCCAGTGCACTGGCAGCCCTACACCTCCCTGGGTACAGGTTGTTCTCGCTTGGCCAGCTACTGTGCAATTAAAGTCAGTGGGATTTACAGCTCTCTGACTGTAGGCAGGTGCAGGTGTAGGAAGAGACTGAAATTTGTCTGCCTTCCTTTACAGAAACTTAGCAGAACTCCTATTTTGTGAATAAAACTAAGCCTGAGCTGTGAGTGTGCAGATGTGTACCACGCTGTTGCTCCTCCAGCACGGGGAGCCCCTAAGGGCAAGTGGGCACTGACCCAGCAGCTGAGGCTGAGATGTTTTGGTTTCTCTAAAGGTGAGGAGGGGGATTTTTGTTCCGTGTTAAGGAAGGATGGGTGCTGAGAAGCTCAGCAATGGCCAGAATTGGTAGAGAATGAAAATTTTGCTCTACAGGTCTGTTGACACTGGGATGATGTTGCCAGTTTTGCAGAAGGATGTGTTAAGATGCAGAGACTGCCCTTCCTCTCCCACCCTTCCTGCTGCTTCAGGCCCTGCCGTGTTTCCCTTTCTGGTACTGTAGTACTTGGAGTAACTTGCCAGAAACAGATTCACATTGTGCAGACATTTTATCAAAAGACGGAAAACTTCCCACCACAATCCTTGCTTCACACTCAGGGACAAACGGAAAGCCAAAGTGGATACCCAGGTAGCTGAAACAAAGACCAAGCTGTGACGAGCACAAGAGGAGCAACCACGAGGGGGGGAAAATGGGGTGGGAAGAAACACACACAGGATTTCCCATCCTGTTACAACAGGAGGGCCTTGCTGAGCTCCCTGTCCTTATCCCGAGGGTCTCTCTTAGTGTGTGACTACACATGCCAGTGCAGAGCACAGTGAGCTTCACCAGGAAGCCTCTGGCCTGTCCATATGCACACCAATGTGCCTGCATTGGCTACCTGCTGGCAGCACAGGGATCCTTCCAATGACCCCCAGCTTGTCACCCAGGTGGGTCAGTGCAAAGGAAGTGCCATTTCCTAGCTGAGTTTGAGTTAGGTAGTGAGGATTTTGTCCAGACCAGCCAAGGACACTGGGGATGCAAGTCTCTGGAAGACAGGTTTGGTAACCTTTGGTCCGAAGCTCTCCTTCATTGCTGTGACAATGGGCTGCTTGAACAGACTCTGCAAGCCTTGACACAACCTGCAGCTCATGCAGAACACACTACTCCATTTGGCACGCAGGGAGGACAGTAGTGGTGGGTCCTTGGGCTCTCTCTGGGGTGCCTTTCCCATTACATGTTGCTTACATTGAAATTTGTGCAGTATCTGAGTATTCAAGACCTGGTATGTTCTTGAAGAAGTTCAAGAGATGGGTTTTCATCTATGAAGCTTGGATCAATCAGGCCACGGGCATTTGGTTTTACATAATGACACCTGCCTAGCCTTGCTCTGAGATGGAACCATGCCAAACTGCATCCGAACACCTCTGGTCCATGTGAGAGAGGAGCCAACCTACCACAGACTACACCAAGCCTATACAATGTAGTCTAATACTATACTTAGTACTATACTTACAAAGTAATATACTCTTCAGTGGCACAGGGCCTAATTGGAGGCCTGTCACTAGTGGTGTCCTCCAAGATTCAATACCGGGCCCAGTATTGTTTAACTTATTCATCAGTGACTTGAATGAAGGGGTGAAGGGCAGATGCCTCCTCAGCAAGTTCACTGATGACACAAAGCTGTGAGGAGTGACCAATACCCCAGAGGGCTATGCAGCCCTTCAGAGGAACCTCAACTGTTGCCTTAGGTTTTAACCCTTATATTTCTCAAATTCTGTATTGCCTGGCATGTATGCTTTATAGCTCATTAGTTGCTGTTCTCTATAGACATAACAGCGCCCCTCTGGACTTAAGTCTTCAAGGACATTCAGGCTGCCCAGGCCCAGTCTTCTAAAAGGAGGAGGTGGGGGGGAAGCTAAGGGAGCTAGGGGGAAATTGCAAAGTTCTAACTGGTGAATTTATACTGATATGCAAATGTATGCAAATGGACCAAACCTATAAAGGTGTGGAGAACTTGTGACTCGTTGTCCATTTTGGGTGATGCCCCAAGGAGGGGGCTTTGTCTGCCCTAAATGTACCTTTGAAGGCCTTTCAAATAAATACCCACCTTTTATTCCCTTACTCCTGACTGGCCTCAGTTTTTGGGCTAGTCTTTTTAGGCAACACAACAGGGTGGAGATATGGGCAGAGAGGAACTGTTTGAAATTCAACAAAGGCAAGTGCAGGGTCCTGCATCTGGGGAGGAATAACCCCCTGCACCAGGAAAGGCTGGGGGCTGAGCTGCTGGGAAGCAGCTCTGTGGAGAAGGGTCTGGGGGTCCTGATGGACAACAAGCTGCCCAAGAGGCAGCAGAGAGACCAAGAAAGCCAGTGTTGTCCTGACGTGCGTTAGGAAGAACATTGCCAGCAGGTCAAGGGAGGTGATCCTGCTCCTCTACTTAGCCCTGGTGAGGCCTTTTCTGGAGTGCTGTGTCCAGTTCTGGGGTCCTCAGCACAAGAGAGACAGGGAGCTCCTAGAGCAGGTCCAGCAGAGGGAGGCAGAGATGATCAAGGGACTGGAACATGTCTCTTACAAGGAAAGACTAAAGGAACTTGGCCTGTTCAGCCTCAAGAAGAGACAAATGAGAGGAGACCTAATCAATGTACATAAATATCTAAAGGGAGGTGTCAAGAGGATGTATCCAGGCTCTTCTCAGTGGTGCAAAGCAATAAGACAAGAGGTAATGGGTAGAAACTGATGCATAGGAAGTTCCACCTGAACATGAGGAAAAGCTTCTTTACTACATAGGTGACTGAGCACCTGGAACAGGTTGTCCAGAGAGGGTGTGGACTCTCCCTCACTGGAGATACTCAAGAACCATCTGGACACAATCCTGTGCCATGTGCTCTACGATGACCCTGCTTGAGCAGGGAGGTTGGATGAGATGACCCACTGTTGGATGAGATGACCCACTTTCAACCTGACCCACTCTGTGCTTCTGTGAACACACGTATTATAAATATATACAATACACACATATGTGCATACACACATAGTATGTACATAAGCATATATATTTCAACTGTCTCAAGACGACTGGAAGAGCTCACATCAGATGTGCTTCCAGCCCAGCAGCCTGTGGCAGGAGCACAACCTTGGGAAAAAAAAATACAAAACCAGTGTGAGGTATAAAACAAAGTTTCCACTGATATTCCAAATTCCCACCTAAGGCTTACAGACTACCTGAGCAGCAGCTGGTATCTCTGCCTTTATGCTCCATAGTCCATGTGTCTGACAATTTCTTTTTGAACCTGTTTCTCCTCTTGCTGTCCAAAGGCTGTGACCTGCAGAGCTTGCTGATGTGTTGTGTGCAAGTATAACCATTTGTTTGTACACCTCACAATTTCAGCTGATGTACCCTCCTTCTTGGTCTGTGAGCATCAGGTAAAAATGGTTCCCTTTCCACCTTCTCTACACCACCTTCATCTCTCTTCCCTACCTCAATGTACCTCATTTATCCTCATGCCAAAAAAACTCCAAACAAAGCAACCCTAAAACACAGGTTCTGCCTTTTGCCTTTTTCTATCTTTACTCTGTTCTTCAGAGAAGTTCTGCTGTACAAATGGAAGCAGGACTGGGGCAGGAGTCTGGACTCTTAAAAGGTGGGACTTGAAGGTCTGCTATAGTTCCTCCCACCCCAAACTCCCGATGCCAATAGTTTCTCCCAAGATGCTATGGCATCTCTGGTTCAGGTATCTCTCTTCCATTTTTTTCTTCCCCATAATGCTAAATATAAATGCTTAATATACATAGATATAATTTTCCTGTAATGCTAAAGCACTGACAGAATCTAATAAAAACAGTCGAATGCTGCAGAGCATCAATTGCCACAGGAAGTGAAATGGAGGTTTTAAATACCGGCAAAAAGTAGCAGTTTCCTTTCTTAAAATGTAGTGCTTGTAAAAAGGGCCAAGAATTAGCCTTTGCAACTTGGTATCTGCTGTCTGGAGCAGAGGGCTTGACCATACCTGTCCAGAGGTATTCATGGTTCTCTTTGGTTACCCACTGCCCACACAGAGCAAGTCCATTTCCTTTGGCAAAGCCTCTGAATCAGTTTAACAAGCAGGTGCTCATCATGAATGAGACTCTTCAATCTCTTTTCAGAAAGATACAGGCTGAAACTCATAGTTTCAGGTTTGGGTTGGTTTGCTTTGTGTTTTTTAATTAGAAAGTCTGGGGCAGAGTACTCTATAGGGAGAAATAATCTCCTGAGGTATGATTACAATTCTTTACAGACTTGCAGTGGGGCCTGGAGAAAGATACTTAAATACTCTGTACCTCTTAAGAACAAAACAATAATAATGATAAGAAATTTCCTTACCAGGATAATGCAAAATCTGGACTAATAACTGCAAAGACTTTGCAATAAGACATATAGAAAACTGAGAAAACATGTTCAATAATCAGCCTTCTTACTATTTCCTGGGTTTTATAACCCAGTATTTGTTGCTGCAGCGTTGTGTGCATTTCAATGTATTGTGGGTGCAACACCAGCTTCCATCCCATTCCCTAAAGTGAGCAGTAGGTGGTTCTAGGGGGAATTACTTTTAATGTTAAACAGTGTCTTGTCCCATAAATGGTCTCACTTTGCTTCTGATAGATATTAAGCCTGCAAAATCTTTCTGATTCTCAAGCTCATCTGGACATCTGGACTTGAGGAATCCAATGCTGTTTTCTAAGATTAAGGGGAGACAAAAATCAGCCCATGTGCAAACATATAAAAAAAAATTAAAACTATCCTCATAAACATAGCTAATTGACAGAATCTGGTTAATTTTGTTTTTTTTTATTTCTCTGAGCATTATTTCTCTATTACATGTGAGACTCTCAGCAGTAAGGTAAATTTACTGAAGTTGAATCCAGAAAACCCTTGCCTTCAGTAGAACTGCTTTGACTTGCACTGCTGCAGGATCTTTCCTGGTACATCTTGTGTGGCTCATTAAGCCTTTGCCTAACCACTGATTTTAAATCCTCTCATACAACTGGAAGTTTCTGAGCCAGGAATGGACTTAGCCAGCATCTTAGTTTTGTAAGAACGTGGCACTTGTTCTCAGGACTTCTCTGGAAGAGGGCTGCAGGGAGGGTGAGATGCTGTTTTCCTGTGATGTGCTGGCAGTGGGTGGCCTCACTGGAAGTCACAGCCAGGGTGGGATGCTGCCTTTATGTTCTTCTTAATGGCCTGTGCTGGTTCTCCCCACTGCAGGAGATGGACTGGGGATCTGCAAAGATGAGAACTTGGTCCCTCAGTGACTGCCTGGTGGATGAGGCCCTATGGACCTCCTTGGAGCATCACGTGGAGCAGGTGCTGGGTACCACTGTGGGCTGCTCCGAGAACATCTTGCACATATGGGCCCTCCCTCTGTCACTTGCAGGGATGTATTTAACGCACCATGGGGAAAACAAGGCAATTCTTCAAGTCTGCCATATCCATCTTGGATGGATTGACACTTGTTTCTATGGAGTACTGATCAGATTTATAGCTGCCTTAAAATGCTCTTGGAAAATTTATTTTCATATGAAGCCATACAATTTGTAAATGGCTATTAATATATTTTTGCTGTAGACTAGGCTAAAGTCTAAGCTCTTATATCTTTATATTTGATTTTGCTCCATCAGGTTCTAACTGAGGCTTTGGCTTTATGTGCTTATCCTTATCTTGGTTTTAAAAAGTATATAGCACATGTAGATATGCACTGACTGCTCCAGTAGCTGCAAAGCACGTAGGTATTTCAAGTCTGATGTTCTCATGTGTTGCGGTGGCCCAGCCCACCTCGGGGCTGAGTGCCATACAGTGGGTGGAATTCCCTGCCCAGGACTCCAACCCTGATAGCAGATCCGAAGGCAAAGCCCGAGTCTAGGGCTGACACCCACTGTGTGTCACTCCCGCAGCATCTC
>VZRZ01008138.1:1597263-1600497 GCA_013398175.1 Climacteris rufus | reverse complement strand
TGGCTTGCTCCCTTGCTCCTCTCTCTCTCCAACCCCCTTTAAAACGTGCTGTCTCCCTTTCCCTAACGCCTTCGACTGACCGTCTCCCCTCCGAGCACACCCCCTGCCCCTTCGGGGTGGAAATAAAATCGGGACAAAAGACGCAGCTTTGGCCCTCTCTCTTTATCTTTTGCCCTCGCCGAGTTGCTAGGCAACAGCAGTGCTGCAGCCTGCCTTTCCTGCTTTCTCAGGCAGCCCCACATGTATGCTGGACTTTTGCACAAATAAGCACATATGATAAGGGAGCTGTGGAACTCGTGCAGCACAGGGGATCCCTGGAGTTGGAGCAGGCAGGGCACTGGCCAAGTGCAGCTTCAGGGCTGCACTGCAGCTCCATGCCAGGGCCTGCAGCTTCCTTCACCTTCACCTTCAGCCAGATAAACAATCACTGCACCACACTGATGGCCTGTCCATCAGAACTGGGACTAGGAGATGCTTATTGGGAAAGCCAAGTCAAATTGCCCATGCAGGCTTTGCTGCACAACTGCTGCTGTCTCTCCTGCCCTCACCTCCCTCCACACACAGCATCCAACTGACGGTGCTGGTGCCTTCTCACCCCACTCCCTCTCTGCCTCCTATCTCTCTGTCTCCCTCATGTCCTCATTTTTCTTAGAATCATTAAGGTTATAAAAGGTCTCTAAGGTCACGGAGTCCAATGATTAACCCAGCACCACTGTTTCACCACTAAACCAAGTTCTCAAGTGCCACATCCACAAGCCTTCTGAACACTTTCAGGGATGGTGATTCCACCATTTCCCTGGGCGGCCTGTTCCAACATCTGACCACCCCTTCAGAGAAGAAATTTCTCCTAATATCCAACCTAAACCTCCCATGGCACAAACAGAGGCCATTTCCTCTTTTCCTATTACTTACTTGGGAGAAGAGACTGACCCCCACCTGGCTACAGTCTCCTTTCAAGTACTTACAGAGAGCAATGAGGTCCTTCCTGAGCCTTTTCTCTCCAGGCTAAACAACCCCAGCTCTGTCAGCAGCTCCTCATTAGAGTTTGTGCTCAGACCCTTTATCAGCTTCACTGCCCTTCTCTGGAAACACTCTAGCACCTCAATGCCTTTCCTGAACTGAGGGGCCCAAAACTGAACACGGGATTTGAGGTTCAGTCTTACCAGAGCCAAGCACAGGGGGACAATCACTGCCCTGGTCCTGCTGGTCATACTATTGCTGATACAAAGAAACACATTTTTGGCACTGGGCTGCCTGGAGAGCAGCCCTGCCGCACCCATGATGGGGACATGGGACACCAGTATGCATGGTCACATTGGGAGACCCCAGGGAAGGCACCTGCAAAATTCCCAAGCAGCTCCTGATGCCTGATGGGACCAGGGCCTGTTTTTCCTCTGCTCTGCAACCCTGGCTGTGCACACAGACAGGTGCACACACAGAGCACAGGTGGGCAGCACCAACCTTTTGGTCCTCTAATGCACACCTTGACCCCAACACCAGAACTCCCTCTCACCACGTGTAGAGCCCCTGCAGACTCTTTCTAAGCCTAACTCCATTTTGGCTTTGGCTTTGTCGCTTTAGTGACAGCATAAGATACAGAAAAATCTTCTATGAGAAGCAATGCGTGGATGTGTGTTTGCTTTTCACTGACAGTGCTGGGCTGGGGCATTTCACACTGGATGAGAAACTGATGCTTTTTAAAAATTTTCTACTGTGCTACAGGACCCAGGGCCAACTTTCTCCCTCTCTTTCTCCACTACGAACCCCAGAGGAACACAAGTCAGAGGAGTGACCTTGGATTTATATCTCTGATGGCAAGAACAACTTCTGCCTGAAAGTGAGATTAAGAAACTTGTGCTGTAAGGATAAACAGGGTGCTCCTGTAAAATTCTCAACATACTCTCAGCTTTGGGTTGCAAAGCAGGAACTCATAATTCAGCAGGGCATCTTTTAAGTAAGAGAAAGCTTATGAAATCACAGCACTCACACCTCTACTTCTTTGTGATTCTGTATCTTTTTCTTACTGTAAATCATTGCCACTGAGTTTAATAGGGCTTGCACAATACTTTAAGTATCTCTTAAGTAACATAATAACTATTTGTGATCCCACTTATGCTTGAAAGCTTTATTAACTGGAGGGGAAAACTTCCATTTTCCAAGTGACTCATTCGTAGTGAAAACTGAAAAAAAGACCCTAACTCTGTTTGCAATGAAATTGAGTGAAAGGGGAAGGCATTTTTATGCGACACCCAGCATATCAGCTGGGCATTTTGAGCAGCTCTTTTAAGATTCAGCACCGTGTTGCTCATGGACACTGGGCCTCTCAATCACAGCTGACCCAGAGCTGCTGGAGCAGGAGTGTTTCCAGCCCTTGTTCTTCCAATAAACCCTTATATTGCACCTTTACGTAACCTAGGCAGCTTTTTCACTCAGGAGAAATGCTGTCTCGGCTGAGTGCGGGGTTCAGTGGAGACGGCACGGAGGACTCCAGCCCAAAACACAGCACATGGGGCTGCACCTTCTCCCACCCCTTTAGCCCCCCTGCTTTAGCCCACCCCCTTTAGCCCACCCGTGCTAGTGCCACCTGAGAGATGAGTTTTGGGAACCCAGGCTGTGTGAAGCCAGTGAAGCCCCACGGCGCTGGCACCATGGGGCGCAAGAGGGGACAGTCACTCCTGCTGCTCCCATCCAGCATTTCACCAACCCCTCCCCGACAGACTGAGTGCTGCACAGTTTATCCTTGGGCCTGGTGTATACAGATCAGCCAAAGATTAGAGGTGTCCCCTCTGGTGGCAGAGGAGAGAGAGAAGAGAAAGAGATACGGACTATTGGTCCACTTACATCATTGGGAATAGTAAGTTCATGGGAACTGGTTGGAGTAGTGGCATCCAGTCCTATTCAGGGGACAGAGGGAAAATGTTACGTCGGCTGTTTGCAAGAAGGGCAAGACACAACAAATGAAATTTTAAAGAAGGAAACATACAGAAAGGAGAGGCAAAAAAAGGAGAAAATAAAGGAGCAAAGAAAAGTAGAGAACTGCTAGTGAAACAGAAAAGAAAGCAAAGGATGCAAAACTCAGAGGGCTGGACTAATTTTAAATGAGTCTTATTTTAATTAACCTTTAACCCACCAAAGCAACAAATGTCACATGAGATTCCACAGGGTCATCATAAAAAGATTCTAGAAAATGAAGGGTTTCCTCTAAAAATAGTCTCTGAAGCTTGTTTTAAACAC
>VZRZ01008138.1:1554763-1594763 GCA_013398175.1 Climacteris rufus | reverse complement strand
TTGCCCAGGGGATGCCCTGCCCTGTCATCCTGCTCCTGGCTGCTGTGTGTGTGCAGGGACATGTGCCAGCCACCTTGTCTGGTTGTCGACAGACACCAAGTGCCAACAAAGTTGTGCCCTGGGGCACCTCACGGACTGCGCCCAGGCTGTCATGCCAGCAGGCACCTGAGCACACGTGCTGCTGGCAGCCTGCCCTGCAGTGCCTGGGCACAGGGACAGCAGGCCAGTTTGGAGACAGGAGCATCATGGAAACCCCCAGTGCAGGGATCTTCTCTTCCACAACAA
Source organism: Climacteris rufus (assembly GCA_013398175.1). Taxonomy (NCBI): domain Eukaryota; kingdom Metazoa; phylum Chordata; class Aves; order Passeriformes; family Climacteridae; genus Climacteris; species Climacteris rufus. Next base: position 1,594,478 of record VZRZ01008138.1, on the reverse strand, counting down.
GCCAAATATCCTCCCTCCAAATCAGGCCACTCTGCACCACCAGAGCAGTGCAACAGGTGCAGTTTCTGGCATCATTTCTGGCAGCACTGGGGTGGGGGGCAAAAAAGCACAGGAGTGAGGAGGGATATGGTGCCTGGCACCAGTTAGCACAGCCCTTTGAATCTCCTGCTGGTCCCATTCAACACTCTGTAGTGGCCTACAAACAACAGACTACAGAGAGTTTATGATTTTCTGTTATACATGAAAGGAATGGCGTGTCAGAAAATAATTAACGTGCTTGTGCTTAGACAGGCAGGAAAGCAGAAGGACAAATTATAGCATAAATATTTGTAGTGGGAGAATTATAAACAGGAACAGAGATGATTAGCTTAGTTTGCAAAATGCTTATTTGACAAAAGGCCTCTTAGAAAGTAATGAATCCTCTGTAAATGATAAAACAATTCATTTAATGGAGTTGGGATATTAAAATCTTTAATGTCTCAACTGCATAATGCACATTTCTGCAGCAGAATTTCCCTTCTGGAGGAGAAACATTTCATTTAGTTTTTCAATTAGTTATAAAGCCTGGCCGTAATCTGGCAAACATCAAGAACATGAGCAGCTTTCAGGCAGAAGTGTGTGCACCAAGCTCAATGGGATGCTTGTGGGCAAACATTTTCATGTGCATCTATGGAGGATGGCCAGCACTGATGTATCAGTGTATGTATATTGTGTATCAGAAAAGGTTCCAGTCCACAAAAACAGGTGATTGCTGCCACCAGTGGGTCTAAAGGAAACACATATTCATTTAGGTTGAGAAAAACGTCTGTGACTGCTTTAACCCTTGTCACGGGAACCACATGTTTCTGGGGCTGAGGTATGCCAAGCATAAGCCTAATAGAGGCTACTGACACATCTGTGCTGCAGTGTTCCACTGAGGACATGGGCTACGGATCTGCTTCCATCAAAGTCAAGGGCAACTTTCCTAATGACATAAGTAACAGCAGGGATGGCCTGGTCTACACATCTTCCTCAACTTAAACCACATTACTGGCAAGAGACAGAAAGCAAAGCTGCACCTTGTGATCACTCATTTAAACACCAATATAGCACATGGGGTAGAAATGTCCAATTTACCCACTGCATGTGCTAAGTATCAGTAATGGGCAGAGCAGGGCAGTGTTCAGTTTCCTTTTAGTTCTGTTATGCAATACAGTGTCAAATAAGCACAAGAGAATTAAAAGCAATACTTAAAGTGGAAGAACCCCAACTTATTATGGAAAACTAGCGATTTTATTTTGCTAATGTAGCTTGACATGCAAGTGTTAAACAACCCAAAACTTTTAAAGATAACCATGACAGAATTTAGAATAGAAAAATAACTTCTGATAGCTTAGCTGAAAGGTTGAATGGAATTAACAGTGCTGATAAATTTTTTTTTCAGTATTAATTTCCACTTAGGAAACCTGGCTAAAGTGTCTTTCCATGCTGATGTGCAAACACACCCTAAGCATTTTCTTAAAAAGTCTGCTTAGTCAGAGCACACAGAAATTCAAAGCACACAGAAAGTGTCTGCCTCTTACACTCTTTCTCACATCAAAAAGGTTGCATTAGGAAATTGAAAACACTTTTTTAACTGATAAAACTGAAGAGCTATTAGACCTGAAAATAGGACATTTCCAATTATTTATACAAACTGCTTGGTGCACTCCAGCAAACAGTTTCAATACTTTTGACTAATCACAAACAGAGACAGCCTTTGAAGGCAGTGGCAATTACAACACTGGTGGAATGGGCTGCTGCATATTTACACACATATTTCTTAAAGGAAAACACTGCAGTGTAAACATATATATGGAGTAAATTATTCTGAACTTTCAGTCACAGACGAGTTTCTGGCACATTGTTTTAAATTCCAATTCAACTTTGGTCACTAAGGGAACAGGTTTCTTACTTTGACAACAACTAAGAGTAGTAGGCTTGAACATGAGGAAAGCTACTACATCCAGGTTACGAAAATCTGGACAATGTATCATTACAGATTAGAAAGTAAAACTACGAGACCAAAAATTTCAGAGAAAGTTCATGACAAGGGCCTGTCAGAAGCAACGGCATTTTGGTGCATGCTTGAGAAGTGCAGGAGCTTCCTTATACACCAGCTGATTGTGGTGGCACGAGTCATCACACCAACAGTGCCACAGCACCTTGGGCCCTGGGCCCCAGCAGGAACCCCGTGCCCAGCTTCTCATATGACTTCCAAACGGCCTGGGGTGGGACATGGTCTGTGCCATCAGCCCACACCCTGTGACAGGTTGACAACCTGGGAAGGGCTGATGCAGGTGAGTAACTGGGTAACTGCTTAAAAACAGGCCTTGGCATCACCTTGGGGAAGAGATCTGGCTGGGTGGGGGTGGGTGCCTCAGTGCCAGAGAGGCTTTACATATACTAATCTTGAGTAGAGAGATGGCTGCCTTCCTCTAGGCTGGGTTTACGGGATGGATCTCCCCTTGAGCTGCGCAGGGCTTGCAGCGTCTCACTCCTCCACCATTGCTCATAATCTAGTGGCTACAGAGGTCCCCTTATGAGCCTCCCGTGGTGTTTTCAGAGTACTTATCAGCTGTGTTCATCACTGGTTCTTCAGTGACAAAAGCTGCATCCCCCCTGCAATGGATGACAGCAGAGCAAATTCCTATGTCCCTGCCACACGCTGCAGATCCATTTCAGAGCGTTACCAAACGACATGGAAGATTCACACTCCACACTTTTTAAAGGCATATGAGAACCCTGACTGGTATAGCTTAAGGTGAAGGGGGAGTCATCACAACTTACTTACATTAAAAAAAAAACCAGGAATATTGTTCCTGTATTATCAATCAGGCTGTTGCACACCAGTTGGAAGGTCTACAACTGCATATATGTATTCCAGCTACCTCAGAGGTCCATTAATACTTGGTCCCGAGAGACTACAACCAGCAAAAACTATGTTTGTCTAAATTCTTACTGCAAAACGTACTATTTGGTCCCAAAAAGCATGAAAACTATGAGAAAACAATGCTTTTCATGAGCAGAAACATCCTGTTGTTGGACAATCTCTGAAAATTGATGAAACTGCTTACAGTGCTAGTGCAGTTGCAAGTTAAGAGTCAAAACAGTTACTCCTACAATAGGCAGTTTTGCCACACTCAATAAGCATCTGATTTGGACACCTCTCAATTTGCAAAAGGGCAAACTTTTCTTAATTATAGAAGTTAATTTCAAATTCGGGTAAAATCCCAAATCATCACAATTTTGTGTCAAGTTTGCAATGCAGTGTTCTCCTGTCCTGCAAACTGTAAGCACACACAGTAGACAAAGCACATCAATACTATACCAGGCAAGAAAGAGTAAAAGTTGAAAACTAACAGGCGCTGGCTGAGGTTGGGCCAGGACGGTGTGGTTTCCAGCTGAAGCCAAAATGGTGTCTGCTCTTACCTGGCCACCTGCAAAAATGATAGGTGCAGAGGCAGGTTTGGGACGGTAGGGGATGGTGGCACCTTTGGGTGGGGACTGCAGACAAAAACACAAAGCAGTAAAAATCCAGAATGAAGTAGCGCTTGTATTAAAAAGATCACTCTTTATCTTGGTCACCTCAGACAACCAGGCATGCAGATAACCCAGCCCAACCCAGCCCACCCTCCCTCCACCCCATCAGACCAGAAGCACACTGGAGATCTCCTGTCTGAGCTTTGAGGGAAGAGCTGAGGACCCGACTGCATGGCCAAAACAGGCAGCGGTGAGACCTATGGTTTCATTACTGCCATTGTCGGATGAAGCTATGAAGCTTCATTAAACATGTTAAGGCATTTTGGGAAACGTGGGCACAATTTTGAAAATAGTCAATGGTTTGGAAATCATGGACATTTTCAGCAAGGGTTAAAGTGCCCAGATTTTATATAAATTAATTTTGTATTAGTTAATCTAAGGACTAAAAAAATGCCATCAAAATGAAACTTTCTGGCCTTATGCAATGAACCTAACCCTAAGGAAGCAAAAGGGCCTGGCTAGTCAGTATTATTTCTGTGTTAAACAAGACCTGGATGTTTTCTGCCCTATTCTGCATCAGAATATGGTTCTCTCAGAACAACTGCAGCTCCATGCTGGACCTGACTGTTGTTTGACAATGTCGTGACATCCCTGTCTTTGATGGCTAAACCCTGCTGCGACAGGCTCTCAAACACCAGGAAGGGCACAGGGTAACACAGCCTCTGGAAATCCCCGGCAAGGGAAGCGCAGGCAGCACCCCGGGAGCCCATGGCAATTGACAACTATTAATAATGTGTTTGAGTGTCTCCTGAGTGAGAGGGGACACCGAGTGCTCGCTTACCTCCAGCATCACCACGCAGATCTGCTTCACACACTGGATGATGGCGTCGGGAGTGCCGGATATGGTCACCGCACGCTCTGTTGAGTTGGGCAGCATGTCCCCCGCCACCTGCACCTGGGCTCCTGTGGACTTCAACAGAGACACAGCGAACAGACTGTCACCACCAGGCAGCCAGTGGCACCTCTCCAGTCATGCACTGATGTGATGGAGTGGATGCACCTCAAAACTTATAGTCTTTTCTTTGCTGAACACGTCGCAGAGCACCTATGGAAACTCATACCTGGGACATGGATTTGCCTGTTCAAGCCAATCTGCCAACACTACCACCCTAGGGAATTTAGTCCTCAGTAGCTGTTCATGCACCAAACTGAGACCTGAATTTCAGGAGGAGTCTTTTAACCCTCTCAAAGCAGGCAGTCATAATGCTGACGAAAAAGTAAAAAGGGTACTTTTCAATGTTAAAAAAATGAAGGGAGAAAAATACCAATAACTGAAGAAGGTCGGCTAATCAAACCAAGTGGCACATAAATGGCTCTTTAATTTACTGAATGCTGACTTGTGTCTCTTGTTGAAATTTGGTGCTGCCTAATGCTATATGGTAGAGAAGCATTTCTAAATTATAATTAGTGTTGATTAAATATATGCATATAATCAACTTTCAGCTCATTAATGAACCCAAGAAGGCAATGAGCCACTTTTGGGGTTTTTTTTGTTTTGTTTTTTAAATTTGATCTTAGTTAAAAAAAAAACCAACAAAACAAAGAAAGAAAGAAATAAGAAAATACAGGAGGCCAAAACAATCCCTGACAATATTACACCAACACGGAAGACCTTTCTAGTCAACAGAGAAAAACCCAGGCATTTGATGTTGAGGTAGCTCTTCCACGTATTGCAAAAAAGATCTATTCCTGACTTATCGCAATGTAGAATTTTGGCCTTTTAAAAAAACCTATTTTTCAGTCACCATTGACTTCTTGTCAGTCAGTAGGGAGTTAATTTGTTTTCCTGCTGTTATACACAACACATAGTATCCTTCTTTCCACAGACCGATTAATTCACTGATTGCATCTTCTGTTCACTGGTGCTGTTCAAGGCCAAAATATCTGTTCCATGCTCTATAACACAGACTTTAGAATATCACCATAATTTGATCAATCCCTCATGCTTTTATTTTCTTTTTTTTCATAATCTTCTCAAAAATAGTACTGCAGCCCTATATGTTGTTCCCGAGTGCATGACTAAACACAAAAGATCCTCCCCTGTGCAACTGCCATTCAGTGTGTTGTGTGATGATGAAATTAAACCACATTTTGGGCTGGATGCTCCTTTTTTCTCTCTTCTTTGCTGGTGTTTGCTTTTTAATGTACATTTCTGGGTATCTGTACATCCAGCACAGAAGACTGCCATATACCAGAGTCATTTATGCATTTACTTCCAGTGCCAGTCTCATTTATTCTGTGACTTCAGTCATGTGTCAGCAACAAAGAAATGAGTAATATTTTGTTCATTACCCTTATGCTGAAGATGTGCAGTGTGACTTCTTGCTACATTAGCCTTATCAAAACACCCGTTTGGCCAAACACTATCCTTTTACTTCCTTGTGCTAGACTACAGGTAATTGCTTCTGCAACTATGCTCACCAGGATAATCACTTCAGTAATTTCACTTAACCAACAGACCAACCTCACCTTTAAAAACCTATGTCCTGAACACACTCCCACAGTGCTCCAAATGAAGTTACCAATATTTAAAATAAAATTCAGAGTATGGACAGCTGTAAAACCTAGAGCTAAGCACTCACCAGCACACGGGTCACACTCATGCCTGCTCCTATTTTAACACAACTCAGAAATCAGCTTAAAAGCCCCATAAAACCTACTGTCTTGAATCTACATTTTAGATTTAAAAACAAAAGGAAGTTTCAACTTGGTAGAATCTGTCAAAAGCTTTTGTTTTGACACAGGCAAATTAAAAAAATGGATCAACATGTTATCTTAGTATTCAACACTGCATCCCACGTTGGAATGAATACAAATTTAGAAGGAATATTGTCACTTTCTCCAGAATAAAAATCAATTTTTCTAAAATGTCCTATTCAGATTTTCTCTATATAACTCAGCATGTACCTGATTTTCTTGTATGAGTGATGACAGGTCCCGGGCTTGTATGTGCTATATTTTTACAGTCATGCATGGAAGAATTAAAACAGGCATTGTATGGTAATTTTTGCAGTTTTTGGTTAGACAAAAATGTGGCTGCAAACACACGGAATGAATACCTTTAGTTAAAGTCTGGATTAAAAAATAAATCAGTATGTTTGGAATACACAAAATCAGAACACCTGTGGCCCAGTGACATTAGGGAGAAACAGGACAGGAATAGGAAAACCACATTTTTATAAAAAGTAGATCTACTTGGAATCCTCAGTGCTACTTAGGCTTTTCTCTGACTGTAAGGGTGGTAACTAGTTTGGAAACGGCTGCAACTCTTTGCCTTGGGATTACCTGAGTATTGCTGTGGAAGGGACTGTGCCTGAAGAGAAACTTGAAGAGCCATTTCTGACACTGTTGCTTTGCGTAATTGTGCATCAAAGACTTTACACATTGTAAAGCTGATTCTCTATTTCACACCTGGTCTTTAGTGTCAAGGAAAGTACAAGAGTCCAGTTGTGCTGGACCCCCTGCTTCTCCCAGAGCAAGTCTCTTCCAGGTTTTTCACTCAGCACATGCTCATGTTGGTGTATTGAGCAAAGCACAGTGGGTGATGCTGGCAGGGCACACTGCAGTAGAATGCTGAGCTGGGCAGTGCCCCCAGCAGACATCCCAAGACTTACCTCCCTGATTTCTTTGATTTTGGAACCTCCTTTTCCTATAAGGGATCCACACTGACTCGCTGGGACGACGAGCCGCAGCGTTACAGGCGGTTTGCTTGTCACCGTGCTGTTTGTCATTGAAGCGTTTATGTCCTGCAATCACAATGTCAGCCAGCATTAGCAGGGGATTTGTCACTGCTGGTGAGCACTGAAGGGCTCAGAGCAAACGCCTGGGCTGTCTGTGGAGTGTGCAACCAGCTGTGGCTTGTTTTTGTGGAGGTAAAGCCCATCACAGCTCTGCCAGTGATACACCGTATGCATGAACTGGCTCATGCCAGAGGAATCCTTTGGATGTCTGGCATTGCAAGTCCATGCTGTGGGACCAGAGGGCAGGACTAGGAGGAGGAGGTGGTATCTGTCATTAGACCAGCCAAAACAGATGGAAAGGCAAAGAGGCTTTTGGATTCACAGGCTTCCAAATCCTGTTTTAGTCTCTCTTTCAACACCTCAATTAGAACATTTATACTATATAATACGTCTTTACATTTCACATAGTTTCTTCTCAGATTTGATACAAAGGAAAATGGCTATAAAAAGAATGACAAATAACCTGTGAATAATGTGAAGCAGAGAAAATTAGATTATTTTGTTAAGTATTTTGCTGCCCCCTCGACTGAATTTCTGTTGTAGCAGATCCATAAATATTTGTAGCACTACATAATTTCTAAAATCTCTTCCATCATGGCCACGTAACCAGAGTACAAAGAGCTCAGCAGAACAGCAATTGCCTCTTTCCAGGTAATGTAACATTTAGCCCTGTATCTCATTGTCCAGTGAGACTACACTCATTTAAATATATTACTTGTTGCTAGGTTTAAATTGTTTTATATATATTTTGTTTGTTCAAAATCTCCTAGGCAAGACAAAACAATCCCTCTAAAGACTTAATCCCAGAGGAGATAAAGCTTATCTTCCCACTAATGAGTGGGATGCTTTGAGGGAACTTGGGATCACAAAAATAAAAAAGGCAGGATACTGATTGTTTTTATCACCTTCTGTTTTTCTTCTTCTTCTTCCTAGAGCTGAGCAAGTTCTTCACAGATGTTTGCAGAGAAACAAGGATTGCAAAAAACTTTATCTGGAGAAGGGTCTGACCACTGAGCTGTGCCTGCTGTTTATTCCAGTGTTCAATTACTATGTGCTGCCAGTGGATTATGCAGACTTACAAGCAAAGCTAGAGCTGCCCCACTCACCAGTGGAGTTATAGCTGCATTTCCTGGGTCTCCCCCTCCAGTCCAGAAATGACTGCTCTAAAACATCCCCCCTTGCAATTCCAGTGGTCTGCCTGGGTTAGTGCCATTTTTTAACAACTTTCTTTGTCCTCTGCAATGAATACTTTACTTATTTATGTAATTACCTACCTAACTTTTAAATTCATCATAAGACTGCTAGAAAATCAACTTCCATTCGGAAGGCTGGCTGTCAAAGTAGAGTAAGATAAGGCTGCAGAGCAACCACAACGAGAACACAACCTTTCTTTTTTTTCTACCTATGTGACACATTTTGAGATTTTTACTGACGCTAGAAAAGCAGTCCAGGACTTCCATGTCTTCCTAGACCTGCTCATCCCCAAGAATACAGCTGTAGGGTTGAAATTAATGGTTCAAAGTCTTCATGTGGGCATGTGTAACAAATACCCCAAAAATCCCTCAAAGCAGCAGTCTCATACATGCATCTCTTTTTTCCTGTTTCAATGTAGCTGCGATAAGCAGAGCTGGACTGAATTTTTTAAATGGCTGAAGAAATCTCCAGCAAAAAGATATGCATGAAAAATAGCATTTGGGAGCTAGCTAATTTGTAATTTCTGAAACAGCACTTTATTTTGCCTCCAGAATGTTACAGTTACCTAATTTTATTGGCAGGAAGATTTATAGGAAGCCTAACTGATTATATGGGATGTAATTCTTTACCACTGTTCTTTTAAATATACCACAAACCAATTATGTTAAAACTAAATACAGATATTTCAGAGCAGTACTTGATCTGCAGGGAGTGCCAATACTCCTTTGCTAATGCTCATATGAAGAGTCCAGAACACCCTCTAAAACCTGCAAGTGCAAATATGTGCAAAATCCAGCCAGACACCTGAATTTCAGATTTCTTTGCCTATTGCTACCTACAGTACTTTCAAAGACTACATCATGTTGGGTGGTGAGCTGGGGATCTGATGCTGTGCAGTGTTTGACGTTTTTATGAAAAATGCAGCATTATTTCCACTGGGTACTCATTTTGGTGGGAACTGGCAGGGATTATCTGTGTTAATGATTCCCTCAGCATTTTACAGGATAAGGCCCTATGTGGAACATGTTTTTTCTGTGGAAAGCAGAGAGACTGCTCTCTCCAGAACTCTGTAGGCTGGAGGGTATGTGTACACAAAACTACCTCTTAAGCTAGAAGAAACAGGGACTGGTCCATGACGGGTAGGAGATAAAGATGAGAAAGAGATGACAACAGGAGGTTTCAAAATTGGGTTAGAAAGAATTACTTGCATAGTTCTGCAGGTTTCAACCTCAGAATCATTATTACTTCATTAATAACCGGCAAGAAAAAAAAGCCAGGCCTTCTTACAAAATGTGCCATGCCACAAATCTAAGACATTTTATCAAAATACTGAAGGATTGAAATATCACACAGGAAGATCTGAAAACCCAAGAGAGATTGAAGAACTATAAATGGGATCAACATCTGCAGTATATATATAAAAAAAGGTTATTTGTCTGGAACCTGGCAGGAATGTTTGCCAAGACTGAAGAGGTGAAAACACCCGAGCAGGAGCTGGGGATACACACCAGGCAAAGCATGGCTGTGTGCAAAGCATGACACTAGGAGGAGGTGAGGCATTTCCAGCAGTGGCAGGGATATGTTAGCATGACAACTAGGACACAGGACTGTTAGTGCCATTAAATAAGCCTTTGTGCAACTTCGTTTCCAACCTGCCCACAATTAATGCGCACATTTAACGCAAAATGTAACTGGAAATGGTGGAAAGGGACTAGTAGAGTCATGAGAGGGGTGGGGAATGCATCCTCTGAAACACTGTGCTTCGATCACTTTCTCTGGCAAAAGCAAGGGTGTGATGAGATAAAATCAGTTTATAAATATATGTCTAGAAGGGGAATACTCAGGGACGGAAAGGCAAGAATTATTTAAACTAATGGTCAGTGCTGGACAGAAACAAAGGTGCATGAACTGTTCATTAATAAATTCAGGTGAAGAGTGAAAAGGTGTCTAATTATCAGAGACCTGAAGCTGTGGACCCAGTAACAGGAAATAGAAAAAATTCTAACTAGTTTTTCACCATGCTGTGAAGTTGCAAGTTCAAGATATGCAGTTTATGCTAGAAGACAACTGCATCTGATGACTTAGGAGCTCTCCTCTAGTCTTGTTGCTCTAAATGTGAACAACTGCCACAGTTTAATAAAGGCACACGATGATATTTCTCACCAATGCCACCATCTCCCACCATCCTTCTAATTTAATCCCTTCTAGAGAGACACAGTCCATTGCTTCTGCTGCAGGTGATTCAGTGCACCTGTCTGCAGGCTATTCCTTTAGGAGAAGGTGAACTGCTTCCTGCAAGGGACATCTGTCTCTCCAGAGAGGACAGGAGAGATGCCTGGATTAGACATATGATTTTCAAAAATAGAGGAAGTTAAACCCTCTTCACAGTGTCCAGGGTTCGTGTTCTGAACTCTGCTTTCTTTCCTGTGAGGTTCCCCATTAAAGTGGAGACCATATCTAATTGTAGTTGGCCCATGAAACTGAAGGAAATCCTAGCAATTTAGGTACATATCTGCACAGAACAATTATTCTACAGTGAATTGAGCTCCTGTCTTAGTTACTCTTAGTTACGGTAATTGGTAATCATATAGCTTGTTTTTAAAATGAAAATTTTCTAGTTAAATGAGTTATACATTCATTTTGACCTATGTAACATTTACACCAACACCGACAGGATTCATATAAAAACAGAGTTAAAAGTAAGGCAATTACTCTTTTCAAATCAAACCCACAATGGGAATAGAATTTTTCCAAGATATTTTTCCTACCATTAGCACACATTACGAGAAGCAATTGCTTTTCCCTGAAGCCTCCAAAAAGCAAAAGAAATGATCAAACATCTTATAAATTGACCCATTATTTTTCTTCAGCATTGCTGCCAAAAGCATTTATAAAAATACAACCACTTTTATTGCTATTAAATAGAACATTAAACAAATCCTATTTAACATCAAAGCAAACATGAGAAAATTCAAACACTGTTTGCATTTCAACTTTAAGAGAGAGAAAAAAAAATTACTTGCTTACCTCTTCAAATTTTAGTGCAATCATAGAAAAAGCTTTAAAAATTGCATCTGTTGGGCCTGTTATTGTCACAATTCTCTCTGGACAAGTGCCTTCTGAAATATTGATTCGAGCACCACTCTGTCAAAATGAACAAACATTTTTCAAAGTTACACTTCCCAGGGAGCAAACTATGTCGGATTAGGGATATCATTTGGGAAGGAATATCTTGAGGCATCTAATTCCCTCCCCTACAACTGCAGTCCCAACATCATGTAATTTCAGCATAAAATGATCGCATTCCAAAAATTCATCTAACTGCAGGAAGCCGGATTCTGTCTGGGTAAATACTTATACAGCCTTTTTCGCAGTATGCAAACAGCACCTCTGTAACTCAAAGTTGCAAATAATTACATAATCAAGGCTTTGCCCTTCCCTTTTGCAGGATTAACCTTAAGTAGGGCTGGAGCTGCAGAATTTAAGAGAAGGTGGTTGTCTCCAGGGAGCATCAGCATCTCCCAGGAATGATGCACCTCTCTGGTTTGGAACCCCTAAGGCAGGGCTTGGCCTCTCCACTGGGGCATTCCTTTGCACTGTGGGGAAGGCTCCTCATAGATGTGCTTCTTGTGGAAGCAGGCAGTTAATATGCACTGAACAACCCTTTAAAGGAGTAGTGGTAGCACAGGAAACAGCAACAGTACCGTCTCCATAAGGCAAGGAGCCTGTCGGATGGAGTTAGAAAACCAAGAGTCTCCTAGACAAACCAGGATGGCTCTCGGATATACTCAATCCTTTTTATGCCACTGTGGCAGTGCAGAGAAATCCTGTAGACCAGTTTTACAGGTTTTACATATTTATAAATTTTACATATCTATAAATTGATATATTTTTATATCTATATATAATATATATTTAAGAGGATCTTGGTGTAGGTAATGATCAAATCCAGTTCAGGTAAGATCCACCCTTCATCTTTCCTGAGGTTTCAGGCATGGAAATGTGTTAATGCAGCCTAACAAGTTACTGGAGCCTCAGTTCCTCCATAGGCACTGACCTGCTCAGAGATCAGGGCCTGAAGCAAATGTGAGACAACCTGGGTTAGTCTGGCCCTTTGCTTTTCAGGGTCACCAGGCAGCAGCTGATGTGCTGGGTGCCCCAGCCCTTATTCACATGCATGCGACTACTCTACAGCAGGACACTGTATTTCCCCATATGACAGCACCCACACACAACAAGAAAAAAACCAAAGCTCAACACTACTGATAGAAAAATCTTGCTGCCACAGACTCGGGCACAGAACTGAGGGTTTTGTACTTTTCTTTAGGCCCAAAGTTGTCTCTGACATTTCCCCAAAGACAGAGTTATATTTCATACCATAGAGATGGCATGCACCATGCCACATCGGCCAGGGAAGTAAAAATAAAAGTTGCATTTTACTTTTAAAGAAGTATTGAAGAAGGCAGTCATTTAAAGGGAGACCAAGTTATCATCACATGGAGACACAGTCCCTTAGTCCTGTACTGATCTAAAGCTCCATAAAATTCTTTCATTTTAAAAGGCTAACCAAACAAATAAAGGCTCTTGTGACCACATGTACAGGACAGTAGGTGTAAGGGATTGAAAGAAGTACATTTGATATTTATCTTGAAAGACAAACCAAAGATCATAAGTCTTCTCTAAGATGTTTAACTCAGAAGTCAGGAGCAATCTCCATTGATGACTCTTCCCTTATGTGCATGCAATTGATACCCAAAGATATTTCCTCATAATCATAATTAATAATGAAAATGTTTAATCAACGGTCAGGTTTACCTAGTACAGCGGAAACATTTTTTCCTACCTTTTCTTTCTTTAAGTCTTAGTAAATGTACTTATGTGTGAAAACTAGGGTGAAAGCTCTTATCATCAAAAAAGGAACTCTGAATTCAGTCAGCCTGACAATGAAATCCCTATTGTGTTTATTTAAAGATGGATGTCTGTAATTTTCTTTACTAAAATACTTTGACATTTTGCTGCCACAGACCTTCTATCAGTGTATAAAATGACAAAGCAGCTGACACAGTAATGTACTGCAGCTTTACTGGAACCAAACTGACTTTTCTTGGAGCATCTTCTATACACTGCCCTCCTAAAGAGTAGGATTTGTCTTTTGACTTACACTTCTAGCAGTTGCTGCAAAGTAGAAAAATTATATGGATCTCCAGGTATAATGTGCTGCCTTGCAGGACCAGTGTGAGTCTGTAGCCTCCACCTGAGCACACTCCTCTGAGGACAGACAGCACAGCTTGCTGTGCGGCAGAGAAAGAAGCCTGCAGACTCTGGGGAGGCTGAGGTTTATGCAGTGCCCTGGTTTAGTTAATCATTTTGTGTCTACAGCCTTTTCAAAGGATGCCAATGGCAGGTGTGCAGGTTTACCCTGCCCACATCGTACTCACAGCTGCAAAATGAGGAAAAGTTTTGCCAAGATATGGCAGAGAGATGCTTTGGCTTATACAAGTCTGGCTCCAGCTCTGCTGAAGCTTATGTCTACCCTCAAACTTGATGTGCATCAGTCCAACGCTTGGTTTCAGATTTTTGGAAACTCTCTCCCAGGAGTCCAAGCCCCCATGCAGGACTGCTGTTGGTATGTTAATGAGAGATACAGTGAGTTTTATACACAGAATCATGCTGGTGAGCTGTTCCTGAGATAAGACAGCAGCAGGCGTATCGCTGTGGGAATGAAAGACTCCAGACTGCTGCAGCGATAAGGAGGTTACATTACCAACAATGCTTAATTTAGGCCAGCATATTTATACCCAACTGCTTGCTAAGGAGAGGAATGTTAAACTATCTGCCCACTTGATGGCAGCATCGGTCTGCACATGCTGAACTCTCTGTTCTCTGAACTGGAAAGGAAGGCAAGTGAAGACATCAAGGCTTGTCTTACCTCCTCCCTCATCTTCTTCACAGTCTCACCTTTCTGTTAAAGAAACATAAAAAATCCCGTTAGCCTGGGCTAAAAAAAGAGATCTGATATACAAAATTTTGACATAAATATAAATAAATTTCCTGACCTTTCCAATAATGCTTCCAACCTCCTGAAACAGAAAAAAAGAGGCACTGTGAATGATACGATTTGTTACAGAAGAGCATTTGTGCTGCTCCTAAGCTACTTCACTATCACTTATTTCAAAGCTTCAGTATGAAGCATAGCTCCCTTCCATTGTTGCTGTATACAAATATGCCATGTTAGATACAAAGGGATGGTCTAAAAATGCAACTTTGCAGCCAACTGATCATGCAAGGAAAACTCCTTTAACAGAAACCGATCTGGTGGTTACAGATCAATCTTGCTACTATAAACACAGACAAATCACTATCAGGGACTGAAAAGTTAAGAAACAACAGAACCACACAAATTACTAGAGAAAATGAGGTATAATAAAAGCATCAAAATAATGGCTGTTTTTTCCAAGGGCAGGCATTTACCTTCTTTACACCATGTAACAGCTAGAGCTGAATTTCCACGCTACCAAGTATTATTGTGTAAACACCTGGTGGCCTGTCTTAATCTCCCTATTAAGCACTTACAGAACAATAATTGCTAATCACTTTTTAGGGATTTGGGAATTGCTGCTGGGCTCCCACAATCTTCCATGAAGGGAAAGACTATACTGAGAAATGTATCTACTAACATACAATAGGCAAACAATGTGGCAGTTCTGGCAACATCCCAAGGGTTAAAAGCTTGGTGAATAAAACCAACAGGTAGCAAAAATGAAACTATTAACTTTTAAATGAATAGTCTGGACATGTTACACAAATCATGCAGCTGTGACATCAGATTGGAAATCATCTGATGGAGAGAACAGCTAAAGGAAAATAAACTCCTCTCCAGTATACTAAGATTGTGAAACCTACTTCTTGAAGACTGTCTCAGTTGGTTGAGCTGTCCCAGACACTTGATACACCATTTCCCCCCGCCCAGTCCATACACTTAAGAGTGATCCATTCTGCAAAACAGTCCAAAGTGCAGGATTTCTGAAATTGTCCTCCAACGCTTTATCCTGTGATGGACTCATGATAAAGCGGTACTGACTTCACTCTGCAGGAAAGAACTACCTGCAGTGACCTTGAGTTATTTTCATCAGTTGTTTACAAGCTCATAATATAAAGCTGTCTGTGCTGCAACTCCTCACATCCTGCTCACAAGACACGAGGACTTTTCAGTGAGAAGAAGTTACCTATCCCAGAGAAGAACTTTGGCATATGGTTCCTTGGTGCTTTCTGCAAGTCTGCACATTACACCAGACTGGGGGGGAACAGACAGTACACTGCTGGACAGGCTGCAGAAATGGGCTGAGAGAAATCTCAGCAAGTAGAACAAAGTTAAATGAAAAGTTCCCATGTCTGGAATGGAAAAAGCCCATGCAGCAGGTCAAGCTGGACAAAACCTTCCTGCCTTAAAACTGACTTTGCAGAAAAAGTCCCGAAGGTCCCAATTCAGAACTTCAACATTAATAAATGAGTGCATCACCAGTGCATCCCTGATCAATCAAAGGCTGGACTGTATTAGCAGGAGTGTAGCCAGAAGGCTACAGGAAATGATTCTTGCCTTCTTTTGTTTGTGAGACCGTGCCTGGAGGATTGTGGCCTGTTTTGGGCTCCTAGTACATGACAGACAAGGACACACTGAGGTGAATCCAATGCAGGGATACCAAGTTGGTCAGGGGACCAGAGCACAGGACAAACGAGGAGAGGCTGAGAGAACTGCATTTGTTCTTAAGAGAAGACTTGATGGGGGAATCTTATTGCAGTGTACACCAAGGAAAGCAAGCTACAATAGCAAATTCCTAGTCAATATGAGGAAAAAAAATTTACCATGAGGATGGCTGGACACTGAGAAAGGTACCCAGAGAAGCTGTGGAATCCTCATCCTTAAAGGTGTCAGAACCCAGCCTGGGAAAGGCCCTGTGTAACCTGCTCCAATGGAATCTGCTTGATTCAGGAGGTCTGACTGGAGACCTTTGGGGGTCTCTTCCAACCTTCATCGGTCTGTGATTCTTCAGTCATGGCCTTATAGCCACTGAAGTCAGTGCCTTATTAGCCACAAAGTTCCTCAGTCCTGTGAGTCCCCTTCTCAGGTTTATTTTCAAATTTACTTTTCCCGTTTAGCCTTTCCCTTTTTTGTTTCCCTTACAACTGCTCTTTAGAGATGGTATTCTGCCCTCTTTGTACACACTGACCAGAGAACAGATATTGTCCAGCCAGGAGTTGCAAATCTTGCAGAGGTATCTGCTTTGCAAACCTATAGTTCTGCTGGCTGATGTGGAGCAGACCTTTACATGTCACACAGCTGTGTGAGTGTTCTTGGTAAAGCTGCTTGTGTCCATCTGGGACTGTGAGACATCTGTACCTTTGTACATACAACGCAAAGAAGCAGCTCTGTGAGAAGGGAATGAAGGAAGCAGATTCACTGCAATTTTCTGTCTTGTAACCAAATTATGTCAATATTGTCTCTTAGTATGTGGGTTTAGGTCACACCTTTTCCCGTGGCTGAGACAGCTGTACCAGCATGCTGCGTAGGTTCTAAAATGTGATGAAACTTTTTGTTAGCAGTCACACAAATCTGTGACACTCATTTCCCAAATTTTTAAAGATTTTACTATTTTTTTGTATTATCACTGTAGTTCTGCCAATCTGCAGTAATTGTTCAGTGGGCTAAGACAATACAAGGAGTTCCCAGTGATTATACGATTTGGGAATCTTCCATGTCTAGCAATTCCTATCTGCCCACTTAGCACATTCAGTCGTTTTACCTTAAAAACTTTTTCCATTCCTCTCAGTCCCAGCTTTCAGAAATAAACACTTTCATAAAATAGATTCTTAAGGAGGAAGAAGGACTTTTTTCTAGGGGTCAGCGTATTGTGTCTCAGTTGCTATGGGCAAGCAACTGCGTTTCAGTCCATTGTATATTCTATTTCAGCAGAATCTGTAGGCCTGGTATTGAATCTGCATGGCTCAGTCAGTATAAACTTAGTACAAAATCTGCCCAAATCCACTTGATCATCTTGTGTCTTAATGACAGATCCTGTTCTTTCAGAAATGTATAGATAGGTTATAGCCAATAAAGAAAAAGATACCTTCCTTGGAAATAGGACAACATACTTTAGAAACAGAAAAGCACTGTACTGTTTATAGTACTGGTAAAAAATATGGTCCATTTCCAACAGGGAAATTAGGAGTATTTAAACAAGCAAAGGAGAGCACAAAATAAGAGGATTCTCAAGTTGCTTGTTTCACTAAAGTCTATGGGAGTTTTGCTATGGATTTCAATGTGGACATGAATTCTACCTGACTGGTCATCACCTTGTTATTTATCAACAAAGAGTACAAGCTACCAAAGAACTGAGCAAATGAACAGTGTGAATCCCACTGAGAAAAAATACTTCAAGGATACTGGGGACCAGTTCCTTGGAACGTGCTAGCAAATGTCACTGTAATCCTGTGGAGCACTTCAAATCTTCCCCTTATCAAAGGGTGACTTTAGAGCTTATTCTATAAGCAGGCAGTTTCTAAACATCCAAGCAAATGCCACCTCTCCCTGTATGCTGGGAGCTGGGATTCCACTTGGCAGTGTGAGGTAAGGTCACAGGGGCAGAGAGAAACACTAACTTTACATGGACATTTCTATTTTTTTCAGAATTTTGATCCATACAAATTACTAAAAAAGAAATAAAAATGCAGAATGGTTTTAAATGGGTCACTTCAAAATTTTCTGGGGCCTTAGCTTTTTCTAGGAAAGCTCCTAGAAAGTATTGATGACAACAGATCATGTCTTTAATTATGATGAAAAACCTACTTCAACCACAGATTAAAACAAGACACTCTTTACACCTCATTTTTCAAACCACCAAAGCTACTTCATCAAACATTTAATGTTTCTTTATACAGTCCAATATTTGTTTCATACAGATTCTTATATCACCTTGAAATAAGTTTACTGCTAAATGAGGTACCTAGCCATTTTTATGACAGTCAAATTTTATCAATATTTCTAACCAAGGTTAATCTGAGGGCTTTATCTTCCTCAGAAAATTTTTCTAAATCTGCCAGACACCAAACATGCTGTAGTTGAACGCATAAAATGTCTGCCACCCACACTGGTTCATAACTAGACAGGAGTTCAGTGTAAGTCAGGCAGCCAACCTTCTGTGCAGTCCACGGAGAGATAATGAAGGATGTTTTGTTCCTAAAAAAGGAGGGAAGAAGTGTACTCCCAAGGGTTTCACTTTCTTCATCTGCAGTAGAAGCAGCCTAAACTGACACTACCACATGTGAAGTTTGGTGAGAGGAGTCCTACAACTGATGTCAAGTTCAGCCTCAGTGCAGGTCAGACAGGAGTTTGACTTAGCTGCATTAGCAAATAATTGCCTGTTACTATACACTAACAACTCCTGAAATATTTGCAGTTTTCCAGTGCTCAGGAATATAAGGTAGCAGTTACTATTTGTCATCAATTTCAGACTGATTTACTGACTAACCATCCACATGTAAATATAGTGGAAAAATAAGTTATTTGATAACTGTTGCTGAGTTTCCTATAATCACATTTCAACAGCAGATAAAACTAAAAGTGAAAAAAAAAGTTTATAAAGGGGTGGAACTAAAACTCAGTGGGAGAAAGACAGGTCCAAGCCAACCTGGCAGACTGATGCCAGAGCTAAAAGTACTACCCAGGCTCCTTGGCCTCAACATTCAAACACCCATCCTCCAGAAGCAGACGTGCCACAGCAACCATGCTGGATGAACAGGATGACTCCAAAACAAGTGTGTGTCTGCCTACAACCACTGATACGCGTGTACACACAGGTATATTTTTGTATTTGTGTGTAAAGTCAATATAAATACATATGCAGGCACTAAACAGACAGGTATGAGCTTTCCTTCAAGGAATGATAGCAATTTGGGGTGCCTATCCTGAGATTCATCAAAGGGGCCTGAATTGCAGATGGTGCTGAGTACTCAGCCCAGGTAATGACTTCCAAAGTGCATTACCTCCTGGTGACAGCATCTCAAGCAGGAGAGTCTCACACTTGTGCTCCAAGAGTCACTCCAGAAAACCCTGTGAAAATATGAAATCTACATGCTGATTTCAGAGAGCCTGAAAATAATTCTCAAGCTTGAGAGAGTGAGTTTTCACTACAATTGTCTTTAGTAGGATATTTCTAACATTATAGATACAACAACAAGAGGTGAACCTCACCAACAAACTCTGGGAGACTGCTCAGAATCAATAAAGTATATTGCTAGTCAATCAGCCAATTCATTGCAGATAACTTGAGGAAAAGCAATGGTAAAAACAGGGGATGGTTTCTTTCATGCTGAAATGCAGAATATAATGTTACCTGCACACCTTATCCACCAGAATGG
This sequence comes from Climacteris rufus, assembly GCA_013398175.1. Classification (NCBI taxonomy): domain Eukaryota; kingdom Metazoa; phylum Chordata; class Aves; order Passeriformes; family Climacteridae; genus Climacteris; species Climacteris rufus. Next base: position 1,574,568 of record VZRZ01008138.1, on the reverse strand, counting down.
GATGAATTTTGCTCTTAATGAACACTTGGGAAGTGTGGGCCCATCAAAGAGCAGAAAGCTGTTTCTGCAGTTTTTGCATCATCTTTGGTGAAGGCAAGGCAGCACCAGCAGAATAAAAGGTGGCAGCAAAAAAGTCTGTGAGTCAAGGCTTTCGCAGAGCTCTTGATGGTGAGAATGACTAAATAAAAGCTATAAAACTGGCTGCAGAAGAAAGCTATTTCCTAATCAATTATCTGGTGTGTCCTTTGAATAACAAGAGAAAGAAATCACTCATACTAAGAAAACAAGAGGCTTAACAAATGGTAACAAGCCTTAGTTTAAAGATTAACCTCTGATCTGTAAAGATGGAATGTGAAATTCCATGACTTTTTCTAAGTGTGAGGTTGGTTTAATAAGCACTGTGTCCCAGAAAATCAAAACAAAAACAGGTAGCTATTGTGGGTCCACAGAAACACACAGGTCTTACTCTATTATCATGCAGCTTTTATTATCACTGCTATGGGGCAAACGGAACTAAAACTTCATAGGATCCCTGACATAAAGACATGTCTAGATGGAAACACTTTTAAGAAATAGTGTAGGAATATATACTTTCATCCCAAAGCATCCAACAAAGCACAGGCTCCATCCTAAAGTCTGAAGTTCCTTCAGGCAATGCTCTGATTGCACATGCTTACTTGCTTTCTGTGAGTAAGGATAAGGTAGAACCAGTAGGGCTGGAGTCTACTAACAAACAAGCTTTGGAAGGAAGGAATTATAGCCTTCCATGTTTTCTAGACCCAGACCAGTTGTCTTTCTCCCATCCATAAAGAGGCATAACATAATGTAACCTCTCTCTCTACATCTTCTTTTGAGGAGAGAGTTGCCAATAGTTGAATAAACTCATGAATACACTTGCATGGAAGATACCAGGAATGAAGACATTCAAAACAATGTGTTTGCATGGAGCATGTGGGGCACCGACATTTTGCAAAGACTGGAAGAAAAGTCAGTTTTGGGAAACATGATGTAACATGTCTACCTCAGAGAACAAATGGCTATCTTGAACAAACTGAGAATCTGATTTGTGTTCTGGGATTATGCGGGATTAGCCTCACTGACACCAGAAACTCATGTTTCAGTAGTCACTGTCTGATGCTCACAGCCCTAATTTAGTCAGGCACTACAGTTCAGGTCTTTAGTGAGACAGATCTTATGCTAACAAACGTGGTAGTGTATGAGGAAATCTACAAATTATGGTTTTTCTGATGGAGATGTCAGTGTTACGCATCTTCCACAAGTCCATCTAACATTTTTTTTGGGCAGCTGTGCCAATGGCATTTCTCCTTTGCTCTTGTTACTGGTAGCCAGTCTGATTTCACATCTAAGCTATAACTCTTCCCCGCCAAAAGGAAACCAAAAGCCAGTTCAGGCCCTGTGCTTGTCCCTGGACCTGTGACGCCGAAGCAGCAGCACTGTGTAGGCCGTGTGCCTCCTGCAATCTCAGTTCATTACGCTTGTGGACCAACGAGAAGATTTTGTTTGGTCGAAGCAGGAACATTCAGATACGGAGATTGTTTCTGGGGACACAGAGTGCCCAAGGGCCAAGGGTACAGTGCCTGGGGGGGTTGGGGGAACTCTCCCTCTTCCCTCCTGTTGGTTTTTGAGGCTAATGAGAGATTCTCAGCTGCTCCTACAAACACACTGAGAGGAGATGCATCCTGTGTTGCGCATTTGCACACAGAGTTTTGTTCCATGATCAGGGGTCACAGGTATCACAGTAATGCAAGCAAACAAAACAAGAACTATAATAGCAATAGGCAGGACAGTCAATCCTCATAATACCCTGACAACGTTTGTGGAAACCAGAAGGAACAGAACAAACACTGGCTTGACTGGCATTTTATGGCTTGGATTATATTACTGACAAAGTGATTCTTAAAGTTACTTTGCTGTATTCTCTATTTCAGTAAGTAAAAAATAAAAGAAAACATGGAAAAGGAGAAGGGCATTACCCTTGAGATGGGGAAAATTTATTTCTGTACTGGCTTTATGGTCTTTCAGGGAGGCAATCATCACCAAATCACAGAATCACCAGGTTAGAAGAGACCTCCTAAGATCACTGAGTCCAACCCATGCCCTAACACCTCCACTACACCATGGCACCAAGTGCCACGTCCAATCTTTTTTTAAACACATCCAGGGATGATGACTCCACCACCTCCCCAGGCAAAGAATTCCAATATTTAACCACTCATTCACTAAAAAACTTTTACCTAATATCTAACCTATATTTTCCCTGGTGCAGCTTAAGACTGTGTCCTCTTGTTCTGTCAGTTGCTGCCTGGAGAAAGAGACCAACCCCCACCTGACTACAACCACCCTTCAGGAAATTGTAGAGTCATGAGGTCACCTCTGAGTCTCCTTTCCTCCAGGCTAAACAACCCCATCTCCCCCAGTCATTCCTCATAGGGCTTGTGTTCCAAGCCCCCCACCAGTCTTGTTGCTCTTCTCTGGATGTGTTCGAGCGTCTCAACATCCCTCCTAAACTGAGGGGCCCAGAACCAGCCTGAAGAAATAGGCACTCTTCTCCATGATTTTATTTTGTATTTGAGCTGTTAAGTGTAAGCAATCACTTCACGAGTCTAAATTATCTTTTCTCTTGTAAAAATTCTATACGTAGCACCACAAAGTAATCACCAACATGTCTGAAAGTCACCACTGAAGCTGGATGTAAGTCCATTGTAACCAGTACTTCCAGTGCCACAAGTCAGCCACTGATCCTGCTGAAATAACCTGGAACTCAGAAACCCTGATTTCTTCAGGGAATGTAAAATTAAGCTGTAAGTATGGGAAGTTTAGTGCTTAAAAATCAGGTTTGTCCAAACCCAAACATTTGACTGCAAGTACATTTTTCTAGTTCACTACTACTGAATCTATAAGAAACATATCATGGAACAAATGGCTATCAGGGAAAGAAAAGCTCCACTCAGTCATTGTATCTTTCCTCCATCAGTGCAGATTATACAATCTAATATTACATGTGCTACTCTTTCCCAGACATGTTTAAAATTTGCATAAGAGACTTACAGGATCATCATGAAAATCTCAATACCAGAAATTTCTCTCAGGATTTCCTTATTAGAATTTATTTTCAAAATAGTATTTTATCCCATTATTTCCAGACACAAGCACTTGCAGCATTCAAAATAACTCTACTTCGTAACATTTGTAATTTTTCTCTCCATGTATTTATGACAATGTCTGAAGAAAGCTAGACACAGTCTCCTCAGTCTCCTAAAACTTTTGTTACTTTTCTGTGAATTCCCCCTCTGCTCAGTCTTCACCATTACTCACACACATGGCACCTGCTGCTGAGCACAGAACCACAGGTGTGATTTTGCCAGAAGAACAGTAAGGTAATTACCTTCTCCTTGCCCCATGATGCACCAATGCCATACATCCAAAACTGCACACACTTTAGCTGCAATCGTTTTCTTCTCCAACTCAGCATATCCCAAAAGTGCCACTCTCTAGACACTGCCTTTTATGCTTTCCAGATTTCCTTCTGTCACTGAACATGTATCTTCTAAATTACCTTCTCCAGTTAATTGACTCAACTCTCCAATTTACACCTCTCAGTATCTGGCAAGAGTCCTACCTCCCTGCCAGTTTTCTCTTCCCTCCTTCATCCTACCTGTAAATTATTTCCTTGTTCTTCCTAGCCATCTGACTTCAATAATACATTTAGTTTTTTATTTCTGAACTCCATTCCCCTTCTCTAAAAGATTCCTCAGACTCAATACCTTACTATATTCTACTTTGGTTTCTTGCAGACTTCACTGCACCCAATTTGGTTTCATCAATGCACATGTTCACACATTTGGAAACAATGAATTATTTCTCCTGCAGGTTTGTACTGGCGGGAGGAGGAAACAGAGACTCCTGCGCCACCACCCTGAGATGGAGACCCAAGTGGATTTGTGACCTGCTGCCCTTTCTATGCTGGCCCATTTGAACATTTTCTCCTGTTCCACCTCATAGACCTGGCTTTTAAATCACCATTAAGTTGCTTTCCTGAGATTTAAGATCTTTCTACTGGCACAGACTCTTTACCATCCACATCTAAAATTAACCTTTAATGGTGAGTCTCCAGGGTCTTAATCATCCTGTTAACACTGGCTGTGTACAACATCAAACCAGTCCGAAATCATGTAATCATTATCCAGTACAGTCAAAATAGGTGCTTTTTCAACAGTTATTTCTTTCTGGGCATGAACTGACCAAAACTAGATCAAGAACACTGAAGATGTCAAATACTAAGGTATGCTGGCAGATACCTGTGGGCAAGGCTACAATTTCCCACAGTCTTCCAACCTCATTATCTGTGGCAGTAAGCAAGGAAAAAAATCAGCCACAAGTCATGTGAATAGAAAATTCAGCAAAAGGTGAGCAAGGAATGGTAACTGAGAAACACGGAGCTCTATCAAAGACCCTATAATACAGAGAGAGCCAAAAGAATTTTTATCTTGACAAAAATTTAGAAAGAAAGAAAAAGTAAAAGATACAGTTCTTCTGGGGCCTGAGTTCTGCCTCTCCATACAGAGGGCTCTGATGGCTGGGGGCTGTTTGCCCATGAATGCACACACACTCAATTTGTCTTCCTTAAGCCCTTCAAAAACACTGATCTGATCTGATCTGGGCAAATATTGCCATCTTGCCTTTGCTGGAAGCAGAAATCTTGCAATCCCTGTAATATTCTGATCTTGCCCACAAATTACAGTTTTGAAGCAGACAAAGACAATAAAATACCCATATTCATTCATGTGTCTGTCCTACAGAGTGATTTACTTGTTCTACTTCAAGAAACAGAAAGAATCAAATGGAAAATACAGAAATAGGGTACCGTAAACAGCCTCAACTCATATTCTCTGTTTTTCTCTACCGAAATGAATGAAACAGCTCTATTTCTTAATGTGGTGCATCTTTCTCATTAATAAAGGATGAAAATGCATATCTGCATTATTTAACATATTCTACATATCCAACTGCATGTCCTTCAAACAGCTCTTCTGTTCCTGACCTCTCTGGAGCAGCATTCAGGTAATTTGGTCAAAAAGGTGCTGAGCAGCAGAGGCTGCAGTGCCTGTAAAGTGCAGCTTCATAGGATGAATTCAGTTTAGTCTAACTTGTCCTTCAGTGATGGATGGTGCAGCATTCCTGGTCAGCCTCCTCCCCTCCTCACACATCCTCGTAACAAGTTCTTCCTAATCTTGCTTTTAAGATTTCTTACAAAGGCACTGACAATTGCTTCTCTGTCGATGCAAGGGATGCCTAAGCACTGCCCTTGCAGCATCCTCCCCAACACCTGCCCTCTAATTCATTGCAAGAAAGTGTGACAAATGTTTTGCAATGTTCATTATTTCTCTTCAGGGTTATAACACAATCATAACTTTTTTACCAATGTAACATGGCACAAGGTGAAAATTAGGCCTTTCCTCTTCCATCATCACAAAATCTCTGAAGTCCCAGCTCAGGAGGACACCTTTCATACTGATGCCTTAGGATTTTAGCTTTTACATTTTTCATACATTTGTAATCCTGCAATTCTTTAGTGTGTAACTCTAAGCACCACATACAGAGTGTTAGCTACTGTTTTCCCATTTGTTAGACAAAATAACTCCTCTCCAGGTCTGAGACCCAAGGACATCTTACAGCCTCAGGCCCCAAAAATGTAAACAAAAAGTGGGATAGGGGGAGAAAACTGGGGGTAAATGACTTCATTACCTAAAGCTGTAATTGGAAGATTAAACCCCAATATGCTAATGTACCAAACTTATAAAAGTAGAAAATCCCATGCCCGTTGTACATTTTGGGTGTAGCCCCTAGGGGGGTTCTGTCTGCCCTAAATGTACCTTGAAGGCCCTTCAATAAATATAACCACTTTTTTTACTCTCCTAATTTCATGTGGCTTCTGGTTTAGGTCCTAACAGATAAGGCATCAATACCAGGCCCTGGAAACACTGAGGTTACCCTGAGGTTAACCTTTTATATGTCACAGTGGCTTTTTGCAGGGCCAGCACAAGTTCTTTTTCCACTTCCACACATTAAAAATTGCTGCCCTCCCTTACCACCACTTTTTTGCCATGAGAATATCAAGGCTGTGCCTTGCCTTGCTGCCAGCTGGCTGCTCCCAAACCTTGCTGTGGGTGAGTGACTAAGCTGGTCCTCTCAGGGGCCATCCCAGCTTCTTCAGTCAGAGGCTGCACAAAGCCCTGCAGGAGCTCAGCTGGACCTATAGATGCTCCTTTCCCCAAAGCAAAATAAAGCAAAGGTGCTGATTAGTGGTGTCCTACCTGCACTGGGGAGATATTGGCCCTGGGTTCTTCCAGAGCTCAGGACTCTTCCCATTTGTTTTCCTTTCATCAGACAATAATGTTGTATTTTGTTTTTGCCACTTAATTGGCTTGTTGTTGTGGCTTTTCTATTCACTACCATCTTGCAGAGGTCTGTCCATTCATACAAATCCTAATTTTTCTGCAGGCATAGAATTTACCTTAATTGCCTAATTAATATGTCCATCCCTGACTTAAAGCCTCTACACAAATCACATGAAAAGAACATGCTGAAAATCTTCTAAGTCTGCCGGACTTACAGATGAGATAACTGAACAGCAGCATGAGTTATGGACTTCCAATAGAAATGAATGCAAATAAACCGCAGCACAAAGACCTTCCCTCTGCAAAGGTACACTAGTAATAATGGTTTAGAGACAGAGAGTTAAGGTTAGTGGGGAGAGATCCTCATATTTCCATGAAACACATTAATAAATTAGTAACTTTAGAATTATCTTAATTTAAAAACAACTGAATCCAGTTTGCAACCATTATTTTTAAAAACCTTTTATTTCCCCTCTTCTCTCTCAAGCTATAACCAGTTATTTACAGACCAACTTCTGCTTCTAGACAAATTGTTTTGTCTAAAAATACTAATTAGAGATCAGCAATTTCCACTGATGTGATTACCACAACAAATCTCAAGGAAGAGTCTAGAGACGTGTTTCTTCTTTTTCAGAGGCACATACAACTTTCAGAATTCCTTCTCACACTGAGTTCATATTGATTCAGATATCCTTCATTCCTCTGTATTATTTCTAAATCACAGAAATAACATCAAAGAAACTGAAAATGTCTGACTTTTATCACCCAAATAAATTCTGATTTAATGTACTCTTCCCAATACTTAGGCAAACTGGATACATGATTAGAGCATAGTGCAGCTACCAGTATACCCATCGTGCCTTGTTAACTGAGGATGCATGGTATGGATCCAGATGAAATTTGAACTTTGTAGCTTTTGTGGGTTTAATTTAGACCCTTGGGGTTACATATGCATTGAAGGTTGGACACATAACATCCATTATTGTTAAAAGTGGTTGCACACACAATCAATGTTGTTTAACAGAGAAAATGAACTTTATCTGATTTCATTTCTGATTTTAAAAAATTCCCAATAATCCTAGATCACATTTTAACTAAAATGTCCTGAAAATGACAGATACTTGATTTTTGCTTTAAAGGCTTGATTCTGAAAGAAGCAGAGCTGTCTTACAGTGATTAAAAAAACTCAAAACACCACCACCTAAGCACATGGGAATTTTACTGCAATCAGTAGGGCTGCTTTTACCCATTGGGAGAAGTATGTGTGCAAATGCTTTCATGGATTGGGACCTGAACCCAGCAGAATCAACCCTGAAGACCTAATTTTGAGCACAGACACATGTACAGATTTTAGGTGGGCTTTATATGAGAGAGTGTTATTAAATTTGTTTGACAGATCCCTATTTAAGATGCAGGTTTACACACCAGATGCCTGCCTGAAGCTGAATTTTTCAGGGGGAAAAAAAAAATCAAACAAAATGGTTAGATCATTTCTGGGAAAAAACATAATTTGATCTGACATGACCTAATTTCTGAGGTTTTTAATTTGCAAACTTAAGCTGTACCCCCTCATACTTCTCCATAAGTAAAATACAGTGGGAGATACCTTAGTGTCCTATTTGTGCTATGGGTGTATCATGTGTGCTCATGACATAGGTTGAAAACATCCACTATTTTAAAATGCAAAAGTATTTTAGTTATAAAATTAAATTCTAGGAGTAAAAATACTTTTTTTGACTTATATATTTCAAATTTGATCTCCACAATAGTATGTATATATATACACTGTTCCCTGTTAAGAAAGAGACCAAACCACCTCCTTTATACAACATTCATTCATTAAGCCTAAAAATGCCTGGTTTTGCCTGATGCAAATGATACAAACAAAGCTACGAAACGTGGTTTTTAATTAAAAGTTCATTTTGTGATCTGTCAGTGTGAAATCAGTAGTGATCAGACTGCTAAGCCTGACAATACTGAATTGGCACTTTGTCTGTGGCACAGATTTCATACTTATCTGCATGCTCTAAGTGCAGTGGACAGAAAGGACAGAAAGGAAATGACAGTCAGCTTTCCAAAACAAACCTGCAGGGGACCTGGGTAAATGCTCGGCTCTCAGGGGACTCGCTCTGATAAGATGTTACATCAGAAAAATGAAGAACCACCCCGTGTGCAGTCCATAGAAACAGAGAGTAACTCTGTGGCAATTATTTCACACAAGCTGATGTTCGGGTATCTTAAAAAAACCATGTGAAACCCAGCAAGCCATGGAAAAAGTGAGCTGTGTGCAGGTCAGCCTCATGCCAGGGTCTGCCCAGTTTGGCTCACTATCAATGGAAGAACTCTCTTTTTGCTGCCGGATCCGCTCAAAACGGGTTGGTTACAGGCAGGGTTAGTTTCAATGAACTCAGGCTGAACTTCAGCAGGACTCCTTGAAAGGCAGGGGGTGATTTTTTGGCCATGGCAATGGTGCTTTTGACTAAAGCTGGAGGAGGAGCAGGCCCTCTGGCTGTGTTACTGTCAGGCTCTGCTGGTAACTGGGCACACTCACTCAACACACAGGCAACAGGAAATGCTTCACCTTGCCATGCATGAGAAGGCGAATGGTGAGCGTGACATTGAGACCTCCTTCAGACACTTTCCCGTCCTTCGTGTTCATCCTGGCCTTGTATCTTCAATACTTGAAAGTAGCTTTGTTTTTCTTTATTTTTGTTGTTCCTCTATTCACTTAATCAACCTACAGAGAGAAAGATAAAAAAAGAAAAAGTACCATTGAGTGGCTGAGGCTACTCTGAACTGAGAATATCATGTTGTACAAACCAATTAACATTCCTTCCTTTGATTTTCTGGACTACAGTTTAGTGCTGAAAAGGGTCCTTTGATTATTATCCCTCCCCATCCAACGCCTTAGCCTTTCACCAATTACAAGATAAACTCCCTTTTGAAACCTTTAAAATTTTCTTAACCTCCCATTACTTCAAAGTTGAAAGCACGGAGCACAGCAGAGTGAAATACATTTTCTTTTGAACAGCACATTGTTAACCTCTGCAGTGTGTATATGCTATATACACATATATGTGTGTATATATATATATACATATATATATATATATAAGCATGCATTTTTAACATGTGCCTGGTGCTGTTTTCATTTCTCTCCTTGTTACTACCTCTTTCTCTTTTTGCTCTTGCAAAAGAGATATTTTTGTTTTCTCTCCAGCTAGAGAGAAATTAATTCTGAACCTAAACACTGATCTCTGCCAGCAACAGCAGATGACACATTATCAAAGACATCTGAATAACTAAGAGCCACTTGCTGTTGTAAATCTGGGCACTGTCTGACTTTGTTTTTGTCTATGAGGCCCAGAGGTGGCTCAGTCCCTCAAAGGCCAAAACTGAGCTTCAGCGTTAAGTGGAAGGAAGATTTTTCTTAATTCCTAATGACAAATTGCAGATTTTCAGTCATTTACAAAGACATAAATATCCTAAAATGCTAATGAAAGCTGCAAGGGCTTGCTTTGAAGGGATAAACAAGATGCATTATGAGTTTATTAATGCAAGGACATTTATCAGTACAAACAAAAATGCGGGCAAGAAGGAATATTACCAAGGGCAGGCAAATTCCATAGTAGAAAAGGCTTAGTGACTCCTTATTTAGTTTTGTCTTTTTCAAGCTTATCTTATAGAGCATAAAACCCTTAAAGAGACATCATGCCTCTCAGTAATCATCTCTTTTGTTACCCATCCTCTGCAACAACCCTAATAGCTTTGCATCTTCAAGCTTCCCAAAAATTTGCCTTGCTTGGGCACTGGCTAATGATCACTCCTGGGGTCACCCATTTTGTGTTTCAGAGTGTACAAGTGTTTCACTGGTGCGGCAGGCTACTGTCCCCTTGTGGAGACTGCTCAGGCATGGGACAAAACTATTGGAGGGACCTATGGGATCATTCTCCCAAAAATGCTGAAGGAAGTACCATGCAGGCAGTTTCATCAACAGATTATTAAGCTCTATCTTAAGAGCCACTAAGCACTTTACTAGACCAAAGCCCACCTTAGCTGAACATGTCATGTGTGAGAGAAATCAACTGCAATGCTCAAAGAAAGAGCACAAGAACATGTATGGAGTGATCCCTGATGGACTTGCTGAGCTGCCAGCAATCAGCAATTGATGGTGTCCTGGGAGATTTACTCCAGATCCGCATTTTCCACAGCCACTGGTGGACCACTTCTCCATGAATTTGCCTAGTGCCTTCCTGAATCTGTACATCTGATCTCCCAAAGTGGTGGTCTCACACATTTATTATTAGTGTGGAAAAAAAGTGCTCCTCTCTATCTGGCTTAAATTTAGTCACTGAAATTTTCCCTTGTTACACATTTTGCCCTGTGTGTACTATCTGAAGACTGTCACAGCAAGTCACTTCTCTAAAGCTGAAACTTCTCATTTCAGCCTCGCCTGCCAGTGGCCAAGCAACTCCTGATGTTTTTGCCCCTGGGAAATACAGTAGAAAATGTAGAGTTTTCTCTCAAGCCTCTGCAGGAATACTAGGGCCACAGAGAGTCTCTATGCCTCCAGTGACTGCAAGAATAAATGGCAGACATGCCTAAGGAGAGATGAAAAGGAAGAGTGAGAAAGGAAGAGTTTCTCCTTCCTGATTTTCTCTAATCTAGCACGGACTCACTCAGTGTATTTAATACTATATGCTCCACCACCCAGACCACAGTCGTTGATACAAATCCATTTATTCTACATTTCCAGGCTTATCATTTACATTTCAATTTCCCTATCTCAACAGAGAAAAGCGGGATGAGAAGGCAGGTGCCTGGATAAAAAGGCAGAAAACAGAAGTAGCCTGGCCATGTCTCTGATGCACCATACATGCTAAAAAGTGAGAGGAAAATGTTCCAAGGCACATCCTAGGGAATGGCAGAGAAAGCTATTGGGCTGAACTCTGCTTCTTTAAGGTTAGACCAGGACGCAGAGGAAAACCTGCAACTGGATGACCATGACAGTCCCTTCTGACAAGTTCAGAGTGAGGAGCAGAGGAGATGGCTGTGGCAGTTTCCAGACTGAGAAAGGGAATGGTCTCGTGCTGCTAACCTACTCGTTGGTGAGGGAAGTGTCCTGGCTCTGACAGCCCAAGCATTTTTTGCTTAGCTCTGTCAAAGATAACCCAACCAAACCCAAAACGCCAAACAGGAGCACTTTGGAACACAAACAGTAGAACAGATCTTGGCATTCTGGACTTTATGGAAACAACATCAGCCATGTGAGACCCCTAGAAACCTATGGCAGCTTTAGAGGATGCCTGGAAGATTTCAAGAACAGCTGTGTTTCAACTAGAAGCAAGGTATGTAAAACCTTCTGTGGATCAAACTTCAGGTGATGAAGGTACAGCTGTGTTTCTAATGAGATGTATTCCCATGTGGGAAAAATAATTCCAGACTAGAAACAGGTTTACAGTTGCCATGGCCTTTTACTACTGTGATGTACAGCATCACTTTGGAAAAAATTTGGATGAAAATCTTTACCCTCACAACAAACCACCCAAGCCTGACCTTTTCCAGAAAAAACCTGAAAAAAAATCAGTAATAAAGGCTAACATCTTTTGGGTTCTTTTTTAAAAAACCAGAGCTTAGAAATGAAATTCCACCACAAATGCTGTAAAAACATCACTGCTACCTGATTTTTTTGAAGGATTTTGTCACTGTCCCTCCTCCCAACAAGCTTAAACTCTGGCACCTGGTGATGAGAAGCAGAACAGATGTCTGGGGGAGGGCTGAGAGTGTGTGTGCCTGCAAGGAGTTAGGCAGCTGTGTGAGATACAAAAGGAATTAATTCAAAAAGGCAGTCTCACATGATAGGGAAGAATATGTAAAACCCATACCTATACCATGAACAGAGAAAACTTTTTGCTCTGCCAGGTCATTTTACATCTACCATAGCTGTCCTGAGAGTGCAAGCATTCTGGGTAAAACACAGCTTTAGAGTAAATCTACAGCACTGTTAACTGCCTGGGTATTTTGATTTTAAAGACAGAGTAAAATAAAATGCATTGTTGTATTTCATTATTTTTAACTAACTGAAGCACATGTTTCACAAACGTGCTGCTCTATATCTCTGTGTGCATGCAGATGGCAGATCGTGGCACAAGGAAGAGAATGGTTCCCTCCACAAAGTCTCCTACCGGACAGTAATACATCCATGTATTTATAAACCTACTGCTGTAATCTACAAGCACATCATGAATATTTAATCAGTAGAATAATGTCCCTCTCCTTTGCAAAATCAGCATTTTGAACACTTTACATGCCTCTCTGCAAGCAAACAAAAGGCTGAACACAGAAGGCTTTCCTTTCTCAAGATCTGGGTGATGAGGTTCCATGGCTACCCTGGGGGCTGGGAGAGTTAAGTCTCAGACTAAAAAAAATTGGAGAATCAGAGTGTCACACTTTTCCTGATGCCAGAGGAAAGTCAGGGGACTCCACAGGTTAGCAGAGAGTATAGTGCAGGGAGACAGGGTCAGTAGCATGGCTAAATGTTAAGAGCAAGGGTATATGCATTTTAGCCTGTCTGCAGCAGAGAGCTGGCAGTGACAGGAGGACAGCTGGACAACATCCTCTTTCTGACCTCGGGACTCTCACCAGAATGCACAAAATCCAAGATATAGGGCTCTGCAGCTCCAGGTAATAAGCAAAAAATATGATACCCACAGGACAAAGGAAAGTAGCTCACATCAGATAGTTCCCAGCTAACTGCAAATCTTTGCTTCCTGTGGGCCTTTCCCACTCTCCTGTGGACTTTGTATTTTAAAAAGCACAAAAAAACTTCAACAAAAAACTTTAAAAACTTCAACAAAATGGACATGTAGTCTTATGCAAATACTTTTTATCTGTAAGTATGTGTTTCTATACATTTTTAATATTAGCTATCCCAAGCTGGCATAAAACTGCATATCCTATATGCTCATTATTCATTACATACAATTTTCTAGCATGGTTTTTCTGTAACTGTTGGTCGGTTAAGCGAATAAAACAACAAGCAGCCAAGCCACATGCTCATCAGACTACTACAAAAACCTAACACAGTTCCTTAGGGATTTCAGTGAATTAATAAAAGTTACAAGATGAACTATACAGCTGAAAGGCAGTGTCACAACCCCCCCACACGCACACACATGGAGGTTAGGAATCCTCGTGGCTGAGGGGATAGTGTGAGATGGTTGCCTGAAGCCTGAGACATGGAAAGTCAACCTAATGACCCCCTTTCTTTCTACCCCACAAGCCTACTTATTCCATCCAAGAAGATAAACAGACCATTGCAGAGAATATGGTTGCACAGAGCTTAAAGAAAAAGATATATATGTTTTAAATCCCTAAGGTAACCACTTCAGGCACATAGGATAAGAAAGCAACAGGCAGGGATGCCAAAGATGAATAAAATCAACATAGTACCAAGGTAGACATCAGGCAATTGATCTCTGAGTTTAAAGCCCAAATAAATTATTTGACATCTGTGAATCTGCCAAGAAAGCTATTCATCTGCAAGATCCAGAGGGATGCAAGGGAGGAGGGAGAAAAAGAGAGAGTGGTGCACAGGTGAAATGGGGCTGAGCTGCACAGTCACAGAGACGTGCTAGAAAGCAAAGAGATGCAGAGAGAAGAGAAGGAGAAAGGCAGAGAGAAAGAGAGAGAAATGAAGCTTCAGAGGGCTGATACAGGGAACAATGTGAGAAAAATCAATGTGGAAGCAAGAACCACCCGGAAACACTAGAGGAGGAAGCCTGCTCTGCTATGTGAAATCTTGATTACATGGTTGTTAAGTCTCAGCCTGCTGGAAAAGATGAAACTGGCCAGATGATTCAGCACGGCATTCCCTGTACTTGGGCCTCAAAACCTCTTGAACCTAATTATGATGCTTCATCACCACCCACAGAAAAATGTAAATATGAAGAAAGCGAGGAAGAAAAAAAAAAAACAACAAAGATAAAAGAATGGGAAAATTATAGTGACTGACATTTAGAAGCCACATCTAATTTACATGGGGACACTTAAACTCAGTCATATAGCTTCCATGTATCTGTTAGTTTAGAAAAAGACAACTTCTATAAGGGAAACATAAGAACATCCAGTCCCTCCCAGTAAATGTCATTTTCATAATATATGGAAACATCCCAAAGGAGGGGTAGCTAGGCAGATAACAAGCCATAGGCATGAAGGCAGGAAAAGACAGGGATGAACAAGGAGACTTAAGACATGAGCAGAGTAACCTGAAGATGAACAAAGAGATTTATCATGACTTATGAACAAATGGAAGTTGGACAGTAACACACTGATGTTATGAATAATAGGTTCAGAGTTTCATCTATTTAGCAAGAACTCCAGAAAAAAAAAGGATAGAGAGAGTGAATAAAAAAGAACAGAGAACTGAAACACAGGAAGTCATGGAAAGGATGCAGCTAAGTCCTCTTGATCAGAGGACTCCAGGTGGAGGAGTACCTCTCAGGAATTGGAAGAAACACACAGCCAGGGATCATGATGAGAATAAACAACCTGTGCTTTCAGCAAAGCACAGTTCTTTGGAGGCAGATTTATGCTACTTACATGACTTTAGTCGTTCATTTAATCTGGAGGGAATACAGGGAAGGAGAAGGAACATAAGAAAATCACCACAGAACAAGAATCGATGACATTATCAATAGAAATCGACACATTTGGCCATACAGTAAAGCCTAAAATTAAAAATAAGTGGTCTGCTACAGAAAGGTTTGTGCTATCACAGGAGGAAATAAATACTTTGCTTTCAAGCTCTTTGATAAGCTAAGCAGTTATTATCCATGGCTCTTCATGTGGAAGTAACATCTCTGGATGTCAAAGGACCAAAGAGAAAAACATGTGCAAAAAACTAACAACTACAACTCCGAGTGAAATCCAGAGCAAAACCAGCTCAGCTCCAGTTGTATTAATTTGTTTCAAAGAACTTTTCTTTTTTTTTCAGAAATGATAAAAAGGGATAATGATCAGACAATATTTACAGTCTCAGCTGAAGCAAAAGAAGACAACTGGGTATTTGCTAAACATACACTTCTTCAGCTTCTGTGTCAACTGAAGGACAGAGACATCCAATGTTACTAAACCATATTGTTGTGAGGTTACTAAGAACAAAAAGCTCAAAGGAAGTGCACAATAATATAACAGTAATAACAATGACAACTCTTCAAAGGATTTCTCTCCCAATAATAACTATTTGCAAAAGGAAGAAATCTGGCTTTTGGAGCACTCCAGTTTTACACAGAAGCCTCACCAGGAGAACCTGATTAATGAACAATAGCTAAAGAAGCAGGTGCAGCATCAACCTTTCTACTTTATCAGCTTCATCTCCCAAATTACTAGAGAGGATTCTACACAAAGGAGTAAGATTATACATTTTATTCACATCCTTATAATTTATATCCCCAAAATAGATTTAATGCTAATCTCCAACTCACTAAGAGATCAAGATCTGCAGAACCTGACTCCCTTAAATCGTCATATCATGGCCCATTTTAAGTAAGGGGGATAGCTGGTATGAATCCAAAAATCTAGAAATGAGAAAATTAAATTCTCTGTGTTACCAGAACAAAGCATGCATGTGTCAGTTGGCAAAATGAGTTTTTGCTAAAAAGGTAAAATAAGACAAAAGAATAGCTCAAGAGCGAAATTTACAGAAACACTAGAGAGAAGAAGGTTTCAGGAAATTCATATATCACATGCTCAAAGAGATATAAATAACAGCTAATAAAAGTAAGCTGAATACGGGCCACTGAGAGAGCAGGAATTGAGTACACAAGTAGATATCCAAAATATGTGTTTGTGCAATTTTTTTTAAGTGGTAAAATATTAGCTCAAAATATTAGCTCAAAAATCAAAGGGGATTAAAGAGCAACACATTATTCCACCAGTTAACAGCTACCAGCTAACAAAAGGCAGCTACACAGCTTAGCAAGCTGTGTGCTACTTTTGCTAATTGTAAAAATCTCTTTATCTCTGATATGCTAAGGTCTGGAGTTACTACATATAGCTGGCAGGAGTAGTTTTACCAGAGATGTGAAACTTATAAGAAAAGAACAGAAAGAAAAAAAACAGAACAACTTTTAAAGGCAATAGCAAGTATAAAAACTGGCAAGACTCCAAGAGTGCTGCCTTTTGAATATAATTTCACAAACTATGTGAAGTGGCACTAGTTTTTCCTTGAGAGGTATGTTTAATGGTATTTTGTCAGATGAAGAATATATCTTATCTATAGAAGATGTCTTGTATTCTTTCTGCAGCTGCTTTTGTGTTCTTCCTAAAACAAGAAATGCCCTTACCCTACACAGCTGATGTCTCATTTGCTGAAGATCACTTGATGTCAAATAATCTTTGAAGAGAACAGCATAAGATTAGAGACTTATTTTTTCTGTTCTCAACTGATGAATGTTGAGCTGCTGAACTTGATGTATATGAGTCCTGCTCTTTGAATAGACCACTTTTTCTCATGATAGTCAATAAGCATGTGCTTCAGGGAATGACATCATTGTTCCCTTTTTGATTTATTAAAGGAAGTAAACAGCAACATATTTATTGACTCTTCTACTTAGAATGTTTTTTGTAAAGCCTTTTGAGTAAACAATATGGTATCATGAATTTATGACAGGAAGAAAAATCACAGAAGCACAATAAAGACTATTGTCTTGTTCACAAAACTATTTTCTACTATCAACATTCAATGACAAATTACTTATTTACCATAAATTAATGTCAAAATATTATTCTGTGTGTGAACAAACAGCTACACACTGCCAAAATATAGGAAGTTATCCCTACAGAAAACATCACATATCAAAAGGTAATAAATGCTACCAAATGCCTGGAAATGAGGTACCAGGAAATCTAGAAAAGCTACATAATGGCGTTCAAACACATCTGGGATCTGAGGGAAGTAAGCAATTTCCAGGCTATGGAAAACACAGTGACTCTTTGCCAAAGGTATCTTCCATCTTTCTGATGTTTTTTCCTTCTTTCTGTAATTATTCCAGAAAGAATTCCTCTGTCAGGAATGCAGAGAGCATCTTTAGAATTCGAGATGAAGTGAAAAACAAGCACTGGAGCGTCCATGTTAATACTTTGCACAGATCCAGTAGCCAAGCAGCACTTGTGCATATGTGCAAAAACCAGGCAAATAAAAGCTCTGGTACAGAGAAGCTGACACGTTAGACTAATGAAACGTAAATGCTTCCACAAGTAAGAAAGCTGTGGCAGCCCACTATAAATTATTCTTTACAATATTCTCCAAGAGGATTTGAGGATGAGTTCAGGAGGACAGAGCAGAAGGCGCTTTCCTCCCCTTTCTAATGGCAGCAATGAAATGAACTGTAAGCTTCATCTCGAACCTGCCAGTTTGTGACATCAGGGAAGACAATTTATGCATACAGTAGACCAGTTATTTACCAAAGAATCTAAAGCTCTAATCATAACTTTAAGCACAAAATCAACTTTACCTGCCACTTCATTCTGTAGCTCCAAACCCCCAAGTAAAGCACCATCTTTTGCAAACCTTTGGGATTTTTTATGCTACTTGTTTCATATAGAAATTTTGCCTTACTTTCTGATGTTTGATTAAGAAACAGACGCTCCAACTAATCTGGACTAATCATTCCATATGGTGTGAGACAATAAATCTAATAGAGAAATGTACATATATGTCACAGGGAAGGCAGGGAAACGACTGAGCAGACCACCACCACCAGCAGCATAGGGTCTGTCCAGCACAGAGTTGCTTACAAGAACGGCCTACCATGTAAGAACAGAGTTTTGGTCCACACCTGTTCCTGGAGAACCCCAACGTTCTGATGACCTGAACATTGTGAATGTGTGTTATAATTGTTAAATAATCTCTGCCGCCTAAAGGCAAATGCATGACTTCAACATTTCCTCAATTAAATATTTTTATTTTGAAACAGTGTTTAAATTGTAAATGTACCTTAATATAATTTAAAACAAATAAAGCAACAGTTTTGCTTTTTGATTTAAAAATGAATGTACTTGCACTAAATGAGAGTCAAGCCTAAACAGATGTTCTTTTCATTTTTTAAAGTCTTTGAGAAAACAGAGAAATTGTTCATATGCTCTATTTCCAAAATACTTAAAGTGAGCAAAATTTATATGCATATATAAAAGGATGCATTTCAATATAGTATGCATATATGCATTGAATATGGTTAAAAGCTGGGAAGCAAGTAAGGTATATTTTTTACATGACAGATGTGGACAAATTTTAAAACATTATGCCCCACATTCTGGGGCGTAATGTAATATGCAAATATTAAGAACAGAATGATTTTTAAAATGAGGTTTTTATCTTTAGTAAAAAAGTCTCACAGTAATAGAGATATGTAATTTTCTTTGCCAGTACATTCAGGAGTACAGATAACTTCTTACTGATCAAAGGAAAAAAATTCCCCAAACCAGCAGAATAGTCCAAGAAATACAGACAGTTCTTTAATAGGAAACATTAACTCATTAAGTATGTTCTCAATGGGCACAGAACAAACAGATATTTAAATATATTTGGGTTTTTATAGTTCCATCAGTGTTGAAATATCTGCTCTAGAATAAACCTTTGTCCAACCTATTTGTAAATTAAATTAAATTTTTTCTAGACATACCTGGATTGATAAACATGAGTCAGTTGTTTCACTCAAACCACAAACCTGGTTGTTGATCAGGGAAATGAGACTAAAAACAATACAATTCACCTTATTAAACATAAAAATATTATGTATGGATATAATTTAATCTCTGATACAAACAAGCCAAAATATCACTTTTGTCATCAACTTAATTATATCATTTACAAGGCTGTGATTTGAAAATCCATTCAAGCTTCCTAGATGAATACAATAAATACTTATCTAAAGAAAGGGAAATTCACACAGCAGCTAAGAAAGGGAAGAGCATGAGCTCCCATCCTTCTGTTGCAAGGGTACTGGTACCAGCCTCTGGAGTGTGAGTCAGAGGCTCCCCTCCGGGACACCACACTTGTCCTCACTCAAGGCAAGGATGGATTGGGAATTGTCTGAGAAACTGGTACAACAGCAGCACAGCTGCAAATATGGCTGAGTTCTGCAAAGACCTCCATCATTCATGGGGAAAAAAGGGGAAAACAAAGAGCAATGTTGCAGTGTCCTGCCGGGGTGCTGGAATTGTTGCCTTCAGAAGTCACAACCCGAATATTTAAGTTCCCAGTCACTGGTGGTTAGTCAAGACATCCAGCTTTATATGGATTTCACTGTGAAACTCAGGACTATGGAGTGGGCAAAAACCCAGTAATTTCCAGAGCCTAATTTGAAACAAAATTTAACAAAAAAA